>JABSTT010000074.1:0-100001 GCA_013339685.2 Hyalomma asiaticum | reverse complement strand
ACAGCGCGCCGTCATGAAGGCCTCGCTGACAGCCCATGAATATGACGCGGGCATAGCTAGGTGCGACTAATGCTGTTTTCAATCCGGCAAGAACTTATCAGCGCGTACATTTGCAACATGATTAATGCTTATATTTTCATGTTGTGTGTCATTATGCTTGTCTAGTTCTTCACTTCTTCAATGTCACGACCAATAAAAGAAGCCAGGCGCTTTTATGCAAAAACAAAACAAAAAAAGCATACATAGCCGGTGTCACTGTATTTTTGTGCTGCGGTTCTCGACCTCACGAATGGTTTGGTACCGGAAACCGCATTTGTGGGAGTGATGTGCTTTTGACATCACCCTATTCAACTAGAAGAGATTACGATTGTGCTTATATATATATATATATATATATATATATATATATATATATATATATATATATATATAACGAAACGGAAGGCGTCAAGGGCTCGTTTGTTTGTTATAAACAACTTAATGAATATAGATAAACGAGCGTGCCGATTATATTCGAGACGGTTTTTGTACGTAGTCGCTGTCTAGGAAGCGCCTCCACATAGCACACTTGCTCTTGTAGGAGTGAAGTTTCTCTTTTCTAACAGCAATGATACACAGTGGACATCTAATCTTAAGGAAATTTCTGATATGCTGCTCCGCAAACGTAGTTGTCGCAGCTGCACGACGCACAGAAGCTCGGTGTAGCAAGTCTACTTCGTCAAATCAGTACATAGGCCGCAGAAAAGGCAATATTGTAACACACTCGGGGAACTTGCTACCAGAAAAATATCCATGCATGACAACAAAGCAGTGCGGTGCCCAGAAACCAACACAAGCTCCGCTCCTGACACTGCGCTCTGTGCAAACGAAAGCCGCAAAGCAATGCAGCTACCCGGTTCGCCCTCAAGATGACGTCAGTGCTCCACGTTTCACTCTCTGTCATCCTCCTCACCTACTCTCCGCGCTCGCCGTGGGGCGTTCCCTCGGACCAAGATTGGGCGCTCATATCACTGTTGTTTAATTAAATATCGCGGAAAAGCCATGGCAGGCGTGTTATATGAGGTCGCAGATTCCGAATTTTCAATAAACTCGAAAATTAAAACCGCTTCAGTGTCCCTTTAACTAAACGGCAAGGGAGAGAAGCAAGACCGCGGCACGTAAATCATGTCGTTCATGACGTGCATGTCATGATTTTCCTGTCATGACCTGTCATTTATGTACGTCATGCAGTCATGTTCTGGCATGCCAATTTTCGTGTGCATTTCATTAACGAAACGCGTGGCATGTAAATCACGTCGCTCATGGCATGCATGTAATCATTTTCATGTTATGACCTGTCTTTTATGTTCGTCATGCAGTCATGTTGTGGCATACCAATTTTCGTATACATCCCATTAACGAAACGGCCAGGAGAGCACTAATACCGTGGCATGTAACTCATGCCATTCGTGACATGTACATCATGATTTTCACGTTATTACCTGTCATTTATGTTCGGCAGGCAGTAATGTTGTGCCATACCAATTTTCGCATATATCCCATCAGCGAAACGGCCAGGGGAGCACCAAGACCATGACATGTAAATCATATCGCTCATAACATGCATGTCATGATTTTCATGTTATTACCTGTCATTTATGATCTTCATGCAATCATGTTGTAAAATACCAATTCTCGTTAACATCCCATTAGCGAAACAGCCAGGAGAGCACAAAATTGTAGGTGGCTAGATAGATAGATAGATAGATAGATAGATAGATAGATAGATAGATAGATAGATAGATAGATAGATAGATAGATAGATAGATAGATAGATAGATAGATAGATAGATAGATAGATAGATACGCTCAAAGTCGCCGAAGTTCGCTAAAAAATGCTCCGCATTTAAAACACTTATCCAGTACAACCTAACACTCAAACGATAGCAACTGCCCTATTGAAAGTCCGCCTGCCACCCATCACCATATTCCACCATAACCACCAACTCAATGGTGGTTTTTATGGTGGACATGGTGGTTAGATATTGATTGATGTTATGTGCCTCGCTGAATGCACATTTATTTGGATCAGCCCGTCCAGGCCTCTCATGCACCTCCGTACAGTTGTTTACTACTGTGTGGACAAAAAACGCACAGAAAAGCGAGAGTAATGTAGAAGGTAGGTGTCTTCTGTGATTAAAAGAAGGCACCTTCAGTGTTCGTTTGCTGTTGTGATTTGATGCTTTATTTGCATCGCCATAACTGCGACGTAACTGGGCACAGGCACAAAGGAGTATGGGGCGCGGTCAGCCAATTAGGTGTGCATTTAATGAAGCACAAAATATCACCCACCGTGTAGTCACCATGTAACCACCATGTAACGACCATGTCCACCACAAAAACCACCATGCCAATGGTGGTTACGGTGGATTATGGTGATGGGCGATAAGCGTATTTTCAATGGGGTGACGGTACCTATCACGTGGTATCGAAAAGAAAAAGGAAAACCCGTACGCGGGTAAAATACCGGACACAAAAAAGCACAAGATAGAAAAGACTACTTTCGTATATTATCCAACGTAAAAATGTAAAGAAAATGCAGAAACACTCATCGAGTGGCGTCTTCCGGGAGCTCTCGCTACGCACGTTCGTTCCTGGGATGCCAGCGCGGCCTATCTGCGAAATTGTGCCCTAGGCTAACGGCGGCCTCGTACTGGCTCTACGGCCGAGCGGGGGCGTGGAAAGTGTATAGGAGGCTATGGCCCGAAGTGGTAAAAAATGTACATTGAAATTTACCTTTAACCGAATCATATCCTGGTTCACAACGCAACTGGAATATCCTCTTTCTTTTTCAATTTCCACAACTGTGGTGCTAAAAAAGGCCCCTGTGTATAAATTTAGGCGCTGCCAAAACATACCCTTGCTGCCGAAATACGTTCAGCACGCCAATGATATGTGACCGCTAATCATATATCGCCTTTCGCACGTGAAGGAGCGGTAAACACTGATTTCTAGAGGCAAAATAACTATAGCGATATTAGTCCCAGCACACGGCAGTAAAGCCCAAACAGTGTGCGAATATTTAGCAAGTAGCCTCATGCGAAATTTCTGTGGAAATCTCTACGCTACGCCTCAGAATTACAAATAAAGTTATGTACCATATCGGCAAGGTAAGACGGAAAAGAGCGAAGAACAGCAGTCAGTGACTGTTACAAAAACTGATTATAACATACACGGTTTACACTGACTTCTGTTCCGTTCCTGGAGAGACGATGTGTCCCATAGCTGCAGCGCCCACAAATTTATTTACATTATGAATATACATACGTTCATCTCCCTGGAGAGCCGTTATGACGCGCAACCGCTCTTGCTTCATGCGGAACCTACAAAGATGGGCTAAGGACACACTGTTACGTTGAAAACGAACTGTCATAGAGCGATGTAATCATTTCTGGTGTCTGTTATCGCTTCATTGTGCTTGCACTACTCTCCAACGACCCCCGTACACTCTCAATGTTCCCTTGATTGATGATGACTTGATGCTCATTGCAACAGAGATTGAACCTTCCGGGAACTGGCGCCATGACGTAGTAGAGCAAGTGGCTCAACGTTTTCGCTGAAACTTCTGGCTGTACCAAATTTGTTACCTCTCTGTACGAAGCGGAATCCAGTTGCGACTTTTGCTTGCTCTATTGCAATTCTGAGGCTTTGCATGCGCTTGTGTAACTCGAAAGGGTTTCTTTCTTTGTCTGGTATGTTCTAGTATTTCGTTTATTTGACAGATCCGAAGAATATTTTTATCTCCTTGTGGTCAATATACGATTTTTCTGGCTACATTTCTGCTTTCTCCATTTTAAGAGGTTACCGCGGATGTATTATACGTACAGACTGCAATGCATTCATCATGACGCACATGAAACAACGCCAGATTTAATAAACATTTATGAAGCTTTTATTCAATCTAGGCCATAAGACCGCGTCTATTTTGTTGGTATATTGTGGTTTCAAATCAACAATATTTCTTTCATGAAGGTAAAGCTCATGCGCTTAATTTCAAATAAAAGTTGTTGTAGACGCTAGCATTCGGATATGTATGAGGTCGTGTTGCATGCGAAGAACGGGAATGTTTCGATACCCATAATATGCCCGGTGAACAAACAAACCTGAATGCCACACACAGGGCTAGAGGCAAGGGTGTTGTTCCTGTTGAAACATGCGGCAGGCAAATTTAAAATTGTTAATTGGCAGTAGGGAGCCGATATTTGAAGTGATGTGACAGGCAAAATTTTATCTAGTCGGGCTTGCATACTTGGGAAGACAATAAAGACGACAAAAATAAAATAAAGACGAATAACACAATAGACAGGATCCGCACCAGCTAGCAGCTCTTTTTAACGCCTTCTGACCGAAAGGATAAGCGTTGCCTGCGTCATTGATAGAACTGCACCAGCGCATGGCCATTAAGTAGCACGTGCACACCGATGTATGCTCACCGGCACAGTTCCCAAATCTAGTTTGGTTCGGAGCTTGTTGCTGCCAGAGGCGCCGTTGAATATATTGACCAACAAGCAGCTGGAAGGTGGGCAATACTGTGCGATTCAGAGGAGGCAGTACAGTGTCTCTTGTCAGCTTTACTTCGAATATCGTACGAGCAACCTGTGTCGGAGATACGCCTAATGCACCACATGCGAAAGAAAAAGGGCATGACATCGTGTATCAGTAGCTGTCGAATCTCTGCTGTATCTGCCGCAACGAGCTCGCCGACGCCGCTGCCAAGCACACGAAGGAACGACCCCTGTCCGCACGCTCTTATTCCGAATTGATGCAGCCCAACTCTTAAGCAGGGTAGCACACAATATGACGCCGCATCAGTGGCACACACCTGGCTGCACGCATCAACTACATTCTCTCGACCCGTCACTGCAGCTCTGGCTTCCGCCGGGTTTTTCCCGACTTGAAGAGACATTCTTGTGCCGTTTGCACGGGGGTCGTCGCATTCATCTATTCTTATTCTTTTAAGCTTGAAATAGCTGAAAGCGCCGAGTGCAGCACTTGCGCTGTGCTGTAGTGGAGACTATCGAACACCTCCTCTGCCACTGCCCAAAATATGACAATGAACGAATGCAACTGCATGCAAGACTGCGAAAGATGACGAGCAAAATTTTCACCGTTCAGATGATCTTAGGTCCATGGCGCTGTGGATCTCAGCTACGCCAAGCAGCAAAATCGTTGCTATATTTTCTCGGTGCTACTGGGCTAATTAACATTCTTCGAAAATGCACAACTTCGATAACGTCAGCGTCACTGCTGCATTATTATTAGTTTTTTTCCTGTCTATCTCTATCTTCCGGAACGTTCCCTATCCTTCCCCCTTCCCCGGTTCAGGGTAGCCTACCGGGATCAGCCCAAGTTAACCTCCCTGCCTTGCCTATTCCTTTCTCCTCCTCCTCCTCCTCCTAGTTAATAAATGACCCCCGTTCTAAAATGACCTACAACACACGCACTTTTCTTATCTGGGAATTTCTCGGCTCCCAACAACGAATATAAGCACAATTTAAGCCCTGAGCTGTTGAGTATAAACTTCTGCAAGGCGCATTGGGAACACACAGCATGTTGTTTCTTGCTACAGTTGGCGTACTTTTCAGACAGAATGGGCTGCGATCAAGTATTACAGATCGCTGTCTTACGGGAAGGTCCCCCCGTACCATACACGGGTATCCCCGGCAGCCAAAGTTCCTTTGAAAAGTATTCTTGTTCTGTTCGAGCTGAGCACAACAGATTCTTTGGCAAATTAATGCCGTAAGCGCAAGACACTATTTCCGCTTTTCAGAACAGAGAGGGACCTTCTAAAAGAGTCATTTCTGGCGGAATATTCAGCGTCAGCATACGTTTTAGGAGTTTCTTTTGATACAGAGCGACATCCAGGACTTAGGATGGGGCACGTACACAACACACACGCAGACCTTTTGTGCAGTGGTAATCCACCAGTGTCTGAAAAACTTGGTGAACACCTAACACTGCTTCGTGTGCTTTTAGAATATGCTGCCTTCGAACAAAATGAGAAAGCGCATTGCGGATTACGATAGTCATTCGCATTCTGTGATTGTTTCTCTACAAGAACAGAAAATGAAGCAAAGACAGAAAGCTTGAAGTCTCACAATAGTCCTTTGCTCCAAATTCAGGGAGGCGTGCAGGCAATCAAGACATTATGGAAATAGAAATAATAATAAATGAATAACGAAAAACATATATGACGCAACGCATGTAATAAGAATAAATCATAATTAGTAATGTACATAGGCGCAAAATACTTGGAACGTTAAACATACTAATAAACACTATATGTGTATGTTCATCGACATTGTTAAAGCAAAGTAAATAAAGACTAAATGCAGCTTGGAATAGTCACGCGGTGTAGTATGTGCATCAGGAAGAAAAACGTGACGATGAACATACAGGTGCACGAACCGGAAACAGTACAATAGTCAAGGGAATTAGGAGGAGGAGAACCTGTAATGATGTGTGTTGCCGTCCGTAAATCGCTCGAATCTTCGCAATCCTTCTAGCATATGCACAAAAAGAGTGCACATAACCCTGAGGTTCCTGCGAATAATTAGGTCTATTGCGTTTTATATGCTGAAATAATTTAAAAGAATAAATTTGATTGGCTTTAAGCATAGCATACTTTAAAAAAGAGCCACGCCTGCGCGGAACCGCAGGACAGCAACAGCGTAAGCTGAAGAAGGGACCTTCTTAGAGGCCATTTTAAACGCTTGAGGCAACTAGTGTAGGAGGAGGAGGAGGACAAAGGAAGAAAGGCCGGGAGGTTAACCTGGGCTGGGCCCAGTAGGCTAGCCAGCAGTGGGGAAGGGGGACGGGGAGGGAAAGTTCTGGAAGATAGAGATAGAGAGCAAAAAAAACCAATAAAAATGTTGCAGTGATGCTGACGTAATGGAAGTTGTCCATTTTCAAAGGAAATAAGGATACAAAGAAGTAGAGGAGAAAAAAGAGTGCCGCAATATCTCAGAGTGCACATTGTGACAAGAGTCCTTCGGTGCTGTCAGTAAAATATAGATTCTAGCCTTGAGGCATGTATCCAAGGCATGGCGTCGGGCAGCAGATGAGGAACGCATGCGAGGTTTACGAACACGCAAGCAACCGCACGACGTAAATCGCACGTCGAACCGTCCACGGAACGTAGTAGCAGAAGAAACCTCGGTGGGGGTTATTTTTGAAGGTATTCTTATTCAATAGTTCAATTTAAGTGGCAGGTCGGGATGACAGCCGAAGGGGCATGAGAACGCTCCGGTGTGCGATGGCATACAAGATATGGTCTCATGTATTTATCGGGGAAATTTGCGATTCTGTTGAAAATTAATTCAGTGGGCCCACTAACGGTATGCAAATGACGGACGTATTGCGTCCAGTGTCTGCAAGGCACATTTTGCAGACGGTGTCGCAATATTGCTAAGAAACGTGCAAAGTTGAAGTTGAAGTTGAAGTTCAAGTTTAGTTGAAGTTTATTTTACCATCATGAAAATACAAGTGACATGGTTCATAAGTAATCAGAAGGAGGTCCCGAAGTAAGCAACTCTCAGGGGGACCTCCTAGCAATATTGCATGTAGAAAATACAGGGCAGGTAAGTGGCGAGCAAGAGAAAAGCATACTGGAAACACGAAATCGAAAAAGAAAGTACGAACAAAGACAAAAAAAGGAAACAAAAGAAAGGACAGGAAAGATAATTCAAATGCATGAAATGCAACAATAGTAAAGAAACCAATGCAATAATACGCAGTAAGACAAATCGATGCGAACTCTAAGTTAACAGGGCGTAAAACAATCCGCACAACTCAAAGAAAGCAAAAACGCAATTGCTATAAAAAATCACAAATAGAAATGAAAATGAAACAAAAAAACTAATATGAATTAAGGAAACGAGGAAGGTGGTACCATGAAATGTTAGTCAAGATGTTGAAGTAAATGTTTCTTTAATTGTGCTTTAAAAGATGCTATGTTGTGGCAGCTTTTAATGAACGTAGGTCCTCTATCAAAGGCCGCATAACGATAGCGACCAGCCGGTCTACTTCTGACGCTTGATCTGGTACAGTTAAAGGGTTCAGTGCTGCAGTACCATGAGGCTCAGAGGATGACTGGCACCCAGAGACGCTCAGGGCAGAATCTGTCGTCAGCTTCTTCATAGTATCCCTATCATTGGCGTGTTTAGCTTCGATATCGTGTGTGCTCGGCCTAGGTGGCAGAGGAGGCGGAAAAGGAGGAGGTGGCAAGCATGTAGCCGAGCCTGTAGCGACGTTCGCCAAAGAGTGCTACAGGAAACTAGTGTAAATATGTAGATATCCTATACCCCATGTCTGTTCTCATTTCGACAAGCAGGGAAGTACCCATTACGCCATTTTTACTGCGGTATTTTAACGTGCAAACCTGTATAACTACACATCTTAGAGAGTCTCCTGGCGTCGTTTTCTCGACAACGAACCGAACTCTCTGCCCAGCGTCGACGGCGAGCTGTGGTGTGGGCTTCTCTGCACAACTCTCTGTTGTGCCCGACGTTGCCTTGCTGCAGCCGCACGCGGAGCTCTGCGGTTCGCTTCTTCAGCAGCGGTCCGCACTTTACGAGGACGCGCCATCACGTCTATCGAAGGGCCAAGTCAGGTTGCTGTCGGGGCTACGGATGTCGCGCGCCACTTGGCGCATGGCGCGATAGGACAAAACTGCTTCAAAGGGCAGCGCTTCGAAATAATGATGACGGAAAAGTTGAAGATTTTTCCATAATGATGATGTTGATGAAGCCTCTATAATGGGTTCAGAGCTACAAAGCATGCAGCCATGTGTTCTTTCAAATTTTCAAAGTTTTCCAGCCTGGAAAACTAACCGAAGCGACCTCTGGGGACGGGGTCGCTGACGATCGAAGCGCTGACTCCTCCGACTTACGCAGAAAAGAAAAGCTCCCGATCCTCCATCACCAGCTGCTGCACGTGACGCCCGGCTTTCCCTTGACATACCAGTGATGATTCACGGATACGCGTCGCGGTTAGTGGGTTAGTGGACACCGGCGCAGACTATTCCATTCTGAGCGGGAAATCCAAGACCCAGCTGAAGAAAGTCATCACGCCCTCTCATAACTCGCAGATTGCCACGTCGATGACTGCCACGATGGCCACGTCGTAACTGCACTGGGCGCCTGCACGACTCGAGTTCAGATTGACAGATATACATTCGTAGCCAGCTGCCTGGTCCTTCGCCAATGCTCGCGCGATGTTTTTCTTGGAGTTGACTTCCTGCAGGAGTACGGTGCTGTTATTGATCTCCAAGAGCATCGTATCACATTATGACCCAAGCGAGCAATGGACGTCCAGGACGACCAAAGGCGTGCCGATGTGCTTCGTGTCACTGCAGAGAGCGTAACTCTTCCTCCACGAACAAGTGTCATGGTGTGGCTTGCACGTTACATGCTGTGGCTTGCAAGATGGCGAAGCGGTAGCTGAGACAAACTTGGAGCACCTACTGAAGCAAGGTGTCTGTGTAGCGAGAAGTGTTAGACAGCTTCGTGGCGGGCGATCGCAATTGCTGGTTACCAAGTTTAGCAACGAGCATCGGCACCTCTTCCGCGGCGCTTCGATAGCGTTTGTAGACGATGTAGTAAACGTTACCGGCTGTTTCACGTCGGAAGTGATGGAGAACGCAGACGAACCTCTGAGCTATATCGACATAGATTCGGGTCTGTCGATTGATCACCAGACATCAATGTGGAAACTTGCTGGAATTAAGGACCTACTTCGCAAGTTCTTCAAAGGTGCGCTAGACTTCCATCACTCGGCACAGGACCATCACGTACGAGGACGCGCGCCTGATACACCAGCATCGGCAAAGGAACGTGAAGCCATACGTGCGAGAGATGCTTGATGACGGCGTCATCGAAACTTCCAGCAGCCCTGGTCGTAGTGCTAGTGAAAAAGAAAGATGGAACGCTCCGTTTCTGTGTCGGCTATCGGAAACTTAACAACGTATCGGAAACTTAACAACGTGACTAAGAAGGGCGTGTACCGGCTGTCCCGTATCGATGACTTGTTGGATATACTAAGGCATGCCTGCTATTTTCTTCTCTCGATCTAAAAAGCGGGTACTAGGAAATCGAGGTAGACGAGCGAGACCGCGAGAAAACAGCCTTCGTGACTCCAGACGGTCTCTATGAATTTCGAGTGCTGCCCTTTGGTTTATGTTCAGCACCAGCAACGTTCCAGCGCATGATGGACACTGTACTCACTGGACTGAAGTGGCAGACTTGTCTTGGGCATCTTGACGACGTCGTAGTTTTTTCCGAAACGTTCGAGCAGCGTCTTCACCACCTGCAGACTGTGTTAACAGCTATCCAGTCGGCTGATCTTACACTGAAGCCAGAGAAGAGTCACTTTGGCTATGAGGAGCTGAAGTTTCTCAGGCATGTGGTAAGCGCCGAAGGGGTCCGGCCTCATCCAGACAAGCACGGTGCTCCATCCACTGTAATAACAGACAGGGGGACAGTATCCACAGCACAGCTGATGGAAGAAGTCTTTGAACACAGTAACACGAGACACCGCAAGACGATAGCCTACCATCTACACACGAACGGACTTACCGAGCTATTAAACAAGATAGTCAAGGACATGATCTCCATGTACATCGATGTTCAACATAAAACACTGGGACCAGATCTTGCCTTACGTGACCTTCGCGTATAACACCGCAGTGCAAGAGACGACTCGATTTACAGCATTTCGCCTTCTTTGCGGTCGGGAAGTGCAGACCATGCCGGACGCTATGCTGCCATATCAAGACGCTGACAGGCTGACACCTGACGCAGAAAAATTTGCAGGGCGTGCCGAGGAAGCTAGGCAGCTCGCGCGGCTCCACATCGGTCAGCAGCAGCAAGCAGACGCCCGCCGCTACAACACCCGTCACAGAGCAGTGTCCTACAACCCCGGAGACCAAGTATGGGTACGGACCCCCGAACGTCGCCGCGGCCTCTGTGAAAAGCTACTATGCCGGTACATTGGCCCGTATAGTGTCTTACGCCGCATCAGCGACGTGAACTACGAACTGGCCCCGCAGAGAACGTCGTAGACTTGGACGCAACGTCCACCGAGTTCGGACATTGTTCATGTTGTGCGCATGAAACCTTACGTTGCTCGTTCGTAGCTTTTGCCTCGTTCATCGTTCCGTTCGTTATCTGTTTTTGCTATTACCGTCATGAGCTTGCTTTGTTGCATGACTCTTCCAGCGTCACGCTTGCTTTTGTTTTCTTTCTTACATTTGTTTTCTTTTTCGCTTCCTTACGACTGTGCTGTGGCATCGAAGCGATGCTGTTTCTTTCGAGAAGGGGGGGGATAATACCACCTGCCTGTAGTGGGTCGAGGACAGTACTGGCGCTAGCCGAACAAAAGAACGAATACCGCGCGCTTCATTGCTCGAGAGCCAGCCCTGACGGACACTTCTTGCCGAAGCTAGCCCCTCAGCTATTAATAATGTCCCCAAGTACGCCTGGAAGGTCGTGACAATATGGATTGTGAAGGTGGACTTTGCGCCCCCATCGCACAGAACACCGAAAAGGACGCAATGTAGCTGACTGAAAAGCAGTGACGAAACATAAGAGGCAAGCTGTCCCTTGGTGTAGAGCACCAATCCAACCGGTCGCATGACATATGCGGCAAGGACGGCTTGTTCGCGCTATTGAAGAACCAAAACCAAAAACTAATTAATAATGGTCTTAGGAATGGTCGCACATCGCCACAAGATCATTGCTTACTAGCGTCCCGCTAATCGAGGCCATGCGAAGCGCGCGAAGTTGCCTTTACCTAAATGCTTAGCATTCAAGCAAACTTTGAAAGCAGTATCAACACCGTGCAGACTGAGTGGTTGTCTGCGTAACGTATGCTTGCTATGTAATAATAATACTAATAATAACTTTCATCTTGGGGGAAAATACAAAAGGACAACAGGCCTGTCAAAGCGATCAGGAGGCTTGGAGGACTAGGCCCGGCACATCAGCGGAAGATCGATGGCAACACAGCGACCGGAAAAACGTTGTATGCTAACACAAAAATTATAATGCATTTAAATAGCCTACTTACGCAATATTCAAACACAGTAGGCAAAACAAAATGACTATGTACAGTAATGATATAAGAAGTAAAAAAAGATATTATACATAGACTATCGAAACAGTACATAAACACAGAAAAGCAAAGGCATTACATGCAATTAATATTGTAAGAACCATTATGTATCGGAAATGAATTGCATATGGGCAGTAAAATAAAGAACATAACTATGCGGCACAATTAGAGCATATAATCCCAGTAATACACCAAGCATCTAACGAAAAACGATCTGAGAGAATTGTAGAAATTATTGTGACTTTAGCTTCATTGTTAGCGCATGTTTCGTGGTTACGGAAAACAAATCAGGGACTTCATTGAAAATTGCCGGTACACACACGCTTCCGGCAGGTTTACCTAATATTGTTTTGAGAAACCATGCCAGAAAGCGAGAGGTTCTGCGTAATGTTCGTGGAGTAGGGCATTGTTGCTTAAACTGAGGATTCCAGAAGTGCCGCAATACAACAGTATGAATCAGGCGAGCTTTGAAGGAAAGGACGGACTACCAAGTAAAGAAAACAGTTTACCAATGTCTGAGGAAATAATGGTGGATGGATTTCAGCATGCAAATGTCTACGCGACATTTCCATCGTGCAGAACAAAAGCCAATCAATGTGATGCCATAACGCACAATGCTATAAGCAAGAGCATGCATTATAGTTTTTTTATAAAAGTAGGGGCCATGGATTTGATATTGAAAAGCAACCATGAGATGCGTCGAAAACGAACACAAACATAGGCTAAGTGGCCATTCCAGGAGAGGCCATCATCAAGAAACACACTTAGGTATTTTATAGGATTAGTATACTTAATGGGAGTACGTTTGCAAGGGGTGCATTCACGTGAGTGATGAATTAAGGGTACAACGGGTGGCATTGATTTCAAAGGATTTTTAAAGCAAATTATTTTCGTTTTAATGTAGAATGAAAAAATATAGGAAGCGAGAAAGAGAAGAGCACCAGTCACACCCACCCTTGCACAAGCAGATTGTCTGTATGCGGTCGCAGAGTCATGCCGACTTCATGTACGTCAGTAACGCCGTAGCCTTCTGAGCCACCGAAACATATGGCCAGGGTCCAAGAAAGTTGGCTGCTGAAAGTGGCCTCGAATGCAGCTTCTCCAGAGCCACTTGAATTTGGCAGTGGGCGATGGCATGATGACTGCAAATATACAGCAGGTGTTCAGTTCCATCAGCCACGCAAAAAAATCGGAACTAGGTGTGTCAGCCATCCCGAGGCGACACGAACGTCCCTTTGTACATGCGACCCACAACCAGAGGTGGCATAACAACGTTACATGGGATCGGGAAATTTTCGAAGGCAGCTGTAGCTTTAAGTTAAGGACCAGTTTATGCACGTGGCGCTCAAGGACGGACTCTGCAACACAGCTAAGGTAGATTTCTGGCCTTGTTGGTGCAACATGTCAGAGTTAAGCCCGGAACTTATTAGACGCAGGCAGGAGAGGAGAGTAACACACACACACACGAGCGCTAACTATCAACAATCAGATTGTTGATAGTTAGCGCTCGTGTGTGTGTATGTTACTCTCCTGTCCTGTCCGCGTCTAATAAGTTCCGCGCTTAACTCTGACATCTGCAACACAGTTTTATTTACTGGCACGCTCTATTACGCGCGGTCGCTCTTCATTTCGGAACGCTCGCCACGGTGGTCTAGTGGCTGTGGTACTCGGCTGCAGATCCGAGGGTCGCGGGATCGAATCCCGGCTGCGGCGGCTGCATTTCGATGGCGGCGAAATGCTGAGCCCCGTGTACTGTCAGGGCACGTTAAAGAACCCCAGGTGGTCGAAATTTCCGGAGCATTCCACTACGGCGTCTCTCATAATCAGAACTGATTTTGGGACGTTAAACCCCACAAACCATCAAATCATCATTTTGTAACAAAAACCAACATTCATAATAAAATATCAAGCATACAATGCAAAAGAAATACAAAAACTCACTACCATTGCACATGCCCAACTATGCGCAAGGTAGCATCAAGCTGACAAGAATTACACCAATACACGGCGCTGTGTTAAAACAGTGCAAAGCTTGAAGAAGAGCGCTTGGGTGCAGTGCGAAAACATCGAGGTCTATAAAATGATCATTATAAAGACGTTGTATCCTGTCTGCGGTCGAATGTTCGCAAAATCAGGCGGTTATATGAAGTACTCTATTCTCTGTGGTCATCATACGTGGAATTCGAATATTAAGACAGTTGGGCGGCACAGCGCGCGATATGATATCATGATCAAGCTTCAAGCGAAATTGCAGATCAGCGCGATCTCGCTGGCAGTGTAGTGACGGCAGTGGTAATCATCCAACGATGTCAAAGCGAGAATCAGGGCCATTTCGAGTGAGCAGATGCTTATAGATGCTGCAGGAATTTTACAGCGTAAGCTGTTATGAGATCACAACAAGGGCTGTTTTTGCGCCGTAGTTGTCCGCCGCCGCCGCCGCCGCCTGTGTCCGTAACCGCTACCGCGCAAATTTGAGAAAAAATAACCCGCACAGAGGACGATTCAAACCACGTCCTCTGCGTGGATTCCAATCCACACCCTCTGCTGGCAGTCGCGCATTCTACCACTGAGCCACGCCTGTGCTCGAAAAATCTTCGCCAAAAGACCTAAACAAGTATAACGTCTGCCGAGGAATCGCGTTAACAATTGCAATGTTAGGTGGCAGAATAATAATGCGCCACTACACGACGGGAAAAGTGGACTGCATGGCCAGTTAGAGGAATCATTTGAAAGAACACAGGGCTGCATGGTTTGTAGCTCTGAACCCATTACAGAAGCATCATCACCATCATCATTATGAAACACTCTTCTTCAACATTTCCTTCATTATTATTACGAAGCGCTGCCTTTCGAAGTAGTTTCGTTGTATCGTGCCACGCATCACGCGGCAGGCGACGTACGCAGCCGCGCCAGCAACCTGACATGGCTCTTCGATATACCTGATGGCGCCTCCTCGTAAGGTGCGGACCGCTTCTGAAGAAGCGAATCGCAGAGCTGCGCGCGTGGCTGCAGCAAGGCAACGTCGGGCGTATCAGACAGGTGTGCAGAGAGACGCCCAAACCGCAGCTCCCCGTCGACGCTGGGCCTACAGTTCGCTTCGTTCTCGGGAAAACACCATGAGACTCTCTAAGATACGCAGTTATACAAATTTGCATGTTACAATACCGCAGTCATTATGGCGTAGTGGGTGCTTCCCGACTTGTCGAAATGATAACAGTTATGGCGCAGGGGATACTTACTACCTCTACTTGCACTACTTTCCTCAAGCGTTTAAAATGGCTTCTAAGGAGGTCGCTCCTCCAGCTAACGCTGTCACTCTCCTGCGGTTGCGCGCAGGCCTGGCTCTTTTTTATGCAGGTGCTCAGTGGCGTTGCTGCTGCAATTACAAATACTAATACATATCGCAATTACACAAGTTGAGGAAGACATATCGCTGTGTACAATTTGCGGAAAGCCATAGGAGGATATAATTCTCCAGGCCCGTGGCAAGACAGCCCCTGCGCACTACACAGCACTAAAGCATTAATAACGTTTCTACGGGCAACATGCCTCAATGAAACGCTGTAAAGTGCGTATAGTGTACATATGCATATATGAGTGTGTGAGTGACTGCATGTACGTGTAGTGTTACACGTGATCATTGTAGATATTATAATCGCCGCTAAATACCTGGAGTAGCAAGCCAGGTCACTAACCAGGCTAACATCTCCGGCGTCATTAATACAATATTCTCTCTCTCTAGGAATTCTTCAAACACAGCCTAGCGAACGAAGAACTCCCCAATCAACGCGCTTACGATGAGCAGAAAAGTGTGAGGTCCTATCAGAAAGAAAACGTAGACGACTGATATCACATACCTTACACAATGACGCATAATTGACAGAATATGAAAATGGCAGAATGGATATTTTTCTAGAGAAACTCACGACCTTGATCATTTCTTTGAAGTATGTAGGGAGAGGTCACTGCTACTGCGCCGTTCAAAAAATAACGCAAATCGGCTTGCAGCAAGCGATATAAGTGAGTCATTTTCTTCAAAAATGTTTAGATAATCTGCAAACAAATGCAGAGTTCCCAATGGCAGAAGAAAGATCATTAACACAACTTAAAAACAGGTGTAGGCCTTGAGGAACTCTTCAGGAACTTATTAGACGACTGCGTGGCTCCACTAGATGCATGTGTTTCTACTTTGTTTTCCGAGGTCGGAGAGGTGTCCGTATAACTCACAATTTCGCTGAAATTGTGAATTCATAATTAGCTGAAAACCTGGTGGCTGAGGAAAAGGTGGGCGATTTTCGGTGTCATGGGTCGTACCTGGAGTCATGAGGGTGTTGGGTTTCCTGGAAAATTCACTATGAAGAGCCGTTAGAGGCTTTGTAGGACATGTCTGTCTGCCTCTCTGTCTGGCCTCCTACGTCTCGATGCTCTCCTGGTGGTCGTGCTCTCTTGGCCTAAATCTAAATTTGGATGGTAGGGCGAGAATGTAGGAAGAATAAGTTCGTTTGCTCTTTGCATGACCAGCATGACATACTTGTCTTGTACGCTCAGATCGACGGCCCCACAGTCCTTGGCGCGGGCTACCACAGTCCGGTATGCGCTACAGGTCATTGAATTTTTAAATTCAACCCCATGTTATCAAGGACCAAACAGAGCGGAGATTCAAAATTTCTTGAGAACAAGCTTGACATTTATTAAGCAAGAGAAAGGCAAGGTGTTTGTTGCAAGTCTCGATTGAAACGAAGGCGAAACACGCACGCAAACACACACACAAAAATGCTCTAATAGACCGATGGCAAACTACCATGCAAAATGAATGCAGCCCTGAGCCACCGAGGTGCAAATCAAGTAAACTGCCACTAGCACATTGTGGCTTTCCCCATGCTCTACATATAGCTAAGAAAGCGATTGCATCAAGAGCTGTCGTGATGATGCTTGTTTATTGTCAGTTGCGGTTTTAGTGCGTCTCAATTAACACTTCTTTAAGAACTGCAGAATACGTATGTACTACTATCACTGATCGTACTTTTTCCTAGCTTTGGTCGACCCCGTGAAATAATCCAAAGGAGGCGCTCTGATGTGCAGCAGCGCCAGAGCCTAGCGTACATTTCTCTGCGATGATGTGTGTGACATCATTACGCTTCACTTGCTACGGTGCTTTTTCAGACACGGCTGGAACGCCACTAGACAAAATATATGCGTGTGTCCTGCCTTCGTGTCCCATCCTAACTCTTGGATATCACTCTGTATGAACAGGAACTACTAAAACGTATGCTGGCGTTGAATATTCCGCCGCAAATGACTTCAGCTTCCCTTCTGTTCTGAATGCTGGAAGCTGTGCCTTGCGCGTGCGGCTTTAATTTGCTCAAGAATCTGTTGTGGTCGCCTCAAAGTGAACAAGAATATTTTCAAAGGAAGTTCGGCAGCCGACGTTGCCCCTGTATGGTATGGCAACACAAGCCCGTAAGGAAGTTCGCTGGAATACATTTGCTTCCCTTTACATCCCATCCTGCCCGATAAGCACGCCAATAGTGCCACACGCGCAAACGCCTACGGAGACACAACGGGAGCGCAAGAAACTGCACTTACGCGCGCTATATAAGCTTCTATAGTGCCTCAGAGATACTTATACTCAGCAGCTCAGGGCTTACACTATATCTATATCCGTTGTTGTGCGCTGAAAAATGCCCAGATAATGGAAGCGCCTTCTATTGTTGGTCATTTCCTAGAGAGACATTTGATTGACGATTGATTTGTGGTGTTTAACGTCCCAAAACCAGCTCTGATTATGAGAGACGCCGTAGTGTAGGTCTCCGGAAATTTTGACCATCTGGGGTTCTTTTACGTGCACTGACATCGCACAGCACACGGGCCTCAACATTTCTCCTCCATCGAAATGCAGCCGCCGCGGTCGGGATTCGATCCCTTGACCCTCGGTTCTGCAGCCGAGTACCTTAGCCACTAAACCACCGTGGCGGGTCCTAGGGAGACATTTAGAAAGTAGATTTGTGAACTACTCCACTGATCTAAAAGAGCTTTTTCACGGTCTAGTTGTTGCATACTTCTAGGGCTGGGTATTGTGGAGCGCCATAGGTTGATTGGTTTGTGGAGTTTAACGTCCCAAAACCAGCTCTGATTATGAGAGACGCCGTAGTGGAGTGCTCCGGAAATTTCAACCGGTTGAGGTTCTTTACCTAACACTGGCATCGCGCAGCATATGAGCCTCAACATTTCGCCTCCACCGAAATGCAGCCGCCGCAGCCGGGATTCGATCCCGGGACCCTTGGATCAGCAGCCGAGTACCATAGCCACTAGACCACCGTGGCGGTGCTGGAGCGCCATACAAACACGGACACAAGGAGCACACAGTATATAGGGGCTCAGCCTTTCGACCCTTATTTCTTAAAAGCCAAGCCATCTTTTATGCACACAAGGATGATATCACCTACAGGGATGAAATACAGTAGAACTGTTTTACCTTATTAAGTTGCAACTGGTGGTGATCCCGCATGTTTCCACCGTCTTCCTTATATGAGCTGCCTCTAAGATTTTTTCTTCGTTTTTTTCTTTTTTCGTTATTAAGAAACGTGGTCTTATGTAGAAGTGGCGTACGGCAACATTTGGTGCTATGGTCAGCAAGATGGCCTACTGTTTAATCGTAACCCGATGTATAGACTACAACTGAGCGGAATTCCATAGAAGTGCGTGGTGCAATGCGTGTACGCAGGAACATGACCTTATTAAATTTAGGTTCTTGCTGGCCGCTGGGAAGGGACACATTTTTGCGAACCTGCACGGGTCGGAAAAAATAACTTTGTCATCGCCTCTATTTGCCAAATTATTATGACTCTCGGAGACCTTGGGAACCTGCGGAATATCTTGTAATTGCCGGCTGTCCCTTTCTACCTGGTAAAAGAGACAAGACAAAGAAAATCGTGTATTGACCAAGGAGACAACAATTTTGTTCAGTTCTGTTAAATAAGCGAAATATTAAAAAAGGCAAAGCAAAGAAACACATGCTTCCGAGTTGCACAACCGAATATAACGCTTAGAAATTGCAATAGAGGAAGTAACAGTCGCAACGGGTTCCACATCTTACAGATAGGTCGCAGACTTGGTACAGCCCGAAATTTCAGAGTAAAAGGTTGAGCGAACATGAACTACGACGTCATGACAACCGCAAGTTGCAATCTATATTGCACTGCATATGAGGTCATCATCAATCAAGACAACATTCATGGTGTAAGAGGATCGTTGCAGAGGAGTGCAAGCAGAATGAAACAATAGCATTTACCAACGTTCATTACATCACTCTACGAAAGTTCCTTTTACTACGTAACCGTGCGCCCTTAGCGTAATAGGTTCCGGATGAAGCAAGAACGGTTGTGCGTCACAGGAGCTTTCCAGGGAGATGAACGTGTGATCATCATGTGTATAAATTTGTGGGCACTGCAGCTATGGGACACAACCCCTCTCCAGGAACGGAACAGAAGTGAGTGTCAACCTTGTATTTCCTATTAGATTTCTTGTACCAGTCACTGACCGTTGTTATCAGCTGTTTTCCGTCCTGCTTTGCTGATATGGTGCATCACTTTATTTGTAATGTTAAGGCACAGCAAACAACTTAACGCCGAAATTTTATTATGGATCTTATAATGAAACATTCGCGCTTTGCTCGGGCTTAGTTGCCGTGAACTGGGGCCGCATATAGCATATAGCTTTTATACTCTAGAAATTAATTGCAGGCACTTCACGTGGCAACACCGCGACATTATTAGCAGGGATGTAGCAGTTGCGTGCCGAACATATTGCGGCAGCATGGCGGTGTTTTGGCATCGCCCAAGCTTATGTACACTAGCCTCTAGCAACACAATGTGGAAATTTAAAGAATGACGTTCTGCGGATGTGCCTACCGAACCAAGATGTGATTTTGTTGCAGGTAAGCCTGAATGTATAGTTCTTACCCCTCAGTGGGGGACTCCGTAGCGTGACCACTAGTTAAAAATTATGTTTTTTAAACGCCATCCAATCTTATTCGTCCTGCCATGAGGTGGCATCGCATTCGCGTGCTCAGCATAGTAACCCCGAGGTTTCAGGTGGTAATCTGCCCCAGTGGCTCAGCTAGAAGCACCTGCCTGCACTAACCACTTGAATGAAACTTTATACTGATTTAGGGCTACTGCATTTTCCATTTTACGAACCCAAGCTACCCGGCAGCCTCCATGTGGTTCTTGACGGAAACACGGCGAGATAAATAGAGGGCCTAGAAAAACACCACTGTTTCGTCAATTATGAAAAGATTGGTCCTGGTCGTACCGAAATTTTCACAGTATACAATTCAGCGGCGGCGTCTCATGAGTGCATTCATAAAAATGCATGAGCAGGAACAAGCAAGTAAAGACAAAATAGTGATATCGAGCTTTTCAAAGTATTCCCGTCAATGATAGCGTCACTGCTCTTCGAAATGCGAGTTGCACGAAATGCCGGGTGTTGGGAAGGGGTCACGACCAGTTACGACGTGAGATCTGTGAGGCCATGAATATACAGAGGGAGGCAGACAGGTGTGTAAGTGTGCCCTCAATTGCCCTAACGAAAAAGGAGATTGGCTTCCTGGAAGGGCGCATGCGCGACGCGTAGCTTGGCACGTGTAGCTTCTGTGTAGGCAGAATGGTGACGGTTCTATAGATTAGATCTTGTTTTTTACACTATATATGTCACATGTCCTAAGTAAAAATGTAGTTGAAGTCTAGCGGTCGTCCTGTGTGCTACTTTCTATGTCCTTGTTTTGTTCCGATTTAGTATGTTTTTAAGTCAAGACCAACTAGCCCAAGTTTCAGCATTAACTGTAACACGTCCTAGAGCTTGCCAAGCAGTTTAATGCACAAGATAAACAAACAAGAGAATGTATGTTGGAATAAACTTTCTCGTAAAAACAATTAATTGCGAACATTGGATTATAAGTTCATGAAACCAGAATGTTCAGTCAGTAGATGAGGTCTACGCGGTTCATGAGTGAGCTTAATATCTGTCTCCAGGGGTTAAATTCCAGCAACGTCGTTTCTGTGAAAGACCACGTTGTGGCGATGGCCAGCAATAAGTGAAAAGTGTGCTGCTGGTGAGCGTAACACTGCCGTCCACAGCAGCCATCAATAGATGACGTGGTTATTCGCGTCACAACGTCGAGTGGCTATTAATGGACGGCAACGCTGTTTGAAAGACGTGCTGGAAATAACTACATTCTGATCTACACGAATCATGTTCCTCACTGTATCTCTAATTCAGACATAAGTCTGTTCGCGGATGATTGTGTTATCTATGGTGATTCCCGTAAGGTACAGCATGACCCGGATAGTGTACCCAACTGGTGCAACAAAGGGCGAATGCAGCTTAACACGACTAAATGCAAAAGCATGCGCGTCTTCTTTAGCTCTACCCTATCTGATATATTCCCATACCCTATTAATGGCACTGTCCTGTCGATTGTTAACTCATATAAGTATCTTGGCCTTTTTATCACTAACAACCATTTATGGGACATGCATTTTGAATATGTCACTAGCAATACTAACCGAACTTTACGCTATTTGAGACCAAACTTTGCACGACCACCTGCCTCACTAAAGATTACTCTATATAAAACTCGTCCGCCCGAAATTAGAACATGCTTCTGCCATATGGGACGCTGCTCGTACCAATCTCGTCATTTCCCTTGAGAGCATTCAGAATCTCGCCGCCCGTCTTATTCTCTCAAATTATTCACCTCAGTCTAGCGTCATGTCCATGGAGAGAAAGGTAGATCTGCCTGACCTCTCATTACGTCGCAAGCATTCTCGTCTCTGTCTTTTCCATAGCATATATTACCTTAAAGCTTCTCTTCAAGAAAAGCTCTTCAGCGCACCCAGTTACATATCATCCCGTATTGACCATCAACGCAATATTGAAGTTCCATCTTGTCGAACTAATGGTTACTGCTCCTCCTTTTTGTCAAGAACCACCAATGAATGGAACTGCCTTCCCGCCTCCACAGTGACACCACTCACTTCGAGATTGCCACTCAGAGCGCGTTATAGCTTAATTTTTCCGTTCTTGTTCTGTACAACAAATATTGTATATTTCCAGCACTGCTTTCTGTAGTGCCTACTAGGCCGTGAAATTGTGTATAATAAATAAATAAATAAATAAATAAGTACTGAACATCCCTAATATACAGCCCGGCCCATGCATATAATTCCATGGCAAAAAATACTGAAAAATATACAAAAGTAATACCTTCCCTTTACGGGGCAAGAACGCTTGTTTCTTTCCTCGGTTTTCGGTACAGTGTGCGATGTTCATTTCGTAGGACTGTAATTCAGCCATCGCCATGAAGATTGCCGCTGCTCTCTTCGCGCTGCTCACTTTTGCAGGTAAGGTGGACGCCTTATGGTTTCGCTTGAACTTCTTTTTAACGAACAAATTACAGTTAGAAGAAAACGTTTATTTTGTTACATTGACGCTAACGGCCATAACCTATTCACGTCAAACAATGTATTTACTTCATTGGAATGAACTAAGAAATCATGACTCGTGTGTTCCGTTCGTGAGAATAGGCTACGTGGGAAAACGTTGCACAACACTGCGCAAGAGACTCATTTACGAAGTGGTTTCACATGGGATGTGCTGAATTACAGCATCTCATGCACTGAACTTCAGAAATAACGATTGTTCGAAAGCTTCCCTAGTACGAAATCTTCGATGCTTGAGAACTTGACGGGCCCACAATCACTAGCCCGACATTTCTGGGCAGAAAATATAAGCAACTCAGGGAATCGCCTTGTCCAGAAAAGGTTGAGGAAAGCAAGTTGATTGTTGTAGTCTCAATGATAGTGCTTACTTTAGAATCTCAGTGGGGCAAATTAGACAGCTATTGGGCAGCCTTGCTAAGGAGGGCAAATGCGAATGCCATTCCATCATTGCACTAAAATATTAGCCTGTTGGAAAACTAGAAAGAAGAAAAACATAATGCACGCTATACTTTATGGTGCGATGAAGACCCTGAAGACATGTAGAAAAGCAAGGGATATAAATAGGGCCAAAGTTTTACACGATGTCGCACCATCTTCATGGAAGGAATCCTTTGCCTACTTTCGTTTTCGTGTACGTTCCGGTAGAAACCAGAGGAACGCCGATGTGTGTGTGCGGGGAAGGGGAGGGGAGAGAGGTGGAGAGGGGGGGAGGGGGCTGACGAAACCAAGAAAATGCACCGGGCTCACATGCTGGTGTTCATGTCGCATGTGCAATGTGACAGCCGAGTCGAATGAATCGTTGACGTCGCATGTACAACGCGAACAACCAAAGGTTCTTGTCGTTCATCTTTTTTTAACGTCCACATTGCACGCGCGCTTTTTCTTTTACTCGTTTCCGTTATACGCATTTAAACCAACCAAATGAAAATACAGCGCCTACCTATGGACGATGGTTGCTATTGCGAAGGCCTAATCCCCTCGCATTCAGATAGCTGGCGCACCTCCCCGCTCCTTTTGCGCAACCGAGAACTCCGTTAGCGGTTGTACCGACACCCCTCGATTCCCACTCCCTATGGTACTCAGGCAGGACTGGAGGCTGCTCTCAGGAGTCAAAATTCTGGTAGTACAGCAACAGAAGGCGACAAAGTTGGTGTCGTGTTAGTGTACCTGAAGCCGACAGCACTCTACCACCGCCTGTAGGTGGTCTGGGCTTGTGCTATGTGTCCGTCCCTCATCCATTCTCCTTTACGCTTTCGAGAGTGCAGGTTCGCAAACCGCACGCATGTTTCGCTAACTTGCCTTGCATTGCGTTTTTCTCCTTCCTGTCTGGCGAGAACCGACCCGCTGACGTCAAATCCACTGTGGTGTCAGATCTACAGCAGCAAAGCTAACGCGGCGATTGCAAGTTCATGTTGATGAGCTGAAGGAGGCTTGCCTCTTTCTGTATTATTATTTTTTTCATCAACACCGACATGCAATGTGTCTTGCAGTGATTCTTCTCCTGGGTGACGCTGCAGAGGAACAGAGTAATGAAGAGTCTATTTTGAACATGGGTAAGTATACACATTCCAAAACAAGGCGTTTACATTTTTGCAGAGCCTTTGTCAACTAACAACGCAGTTTATTCCCACGTGTACTTCGAAATATCGAGAATGCTTACTAGTAAGGGTGTTATGGCACAAGCTCACATGAGCCAAGCATTTCCATGAACCATGTGAACAGGACGCGGAATAGAATTTATAGTGATGTGCTGGCGTAAATATAGCGCGTTTATCAATATGTACAACGACGCCTAGCGACGTCGAGAATGTTCCAGATGAAGAAATATCTCAGAGAAATTTATGATCATTGGATGACAGGCGATTTCACTTAAGAATTGATGCTTTCGTAATCGCTGTGTGATTTGCTTGTGCCTAACGCATATACGCAAAAATTCATAGATATTAACATTAACGACTTTAAACTATTAGGCGAAGCAAGTCCCAGTGGAAGTGACATTGATACAGTGTACAAAAACGCCCTATCGATTAGGACGGCGCTCACGAAACGAAACCTCGTAGTTATATTAGGGATATTGCGTACCTAATGAGTTATTAATATATCTATATCTCGTTCTCCGTAAGACAGTATACTTCCTTAATTTTACCCGATAAAGAGAGTGTTTTCTTCAGCGCATTCCAGTGTCGGAGCAAAGCATGCTCGGTTCGACATGCCCTTCATGTGTCCGCCGCCCGAGAGTACATGCGTAGCTGGTCGACGTCATAGAAAATATTTGACTAACGCGAGAAAGGTATAAAATGCAAATTTGTAGGAAGCATAGAAATATAAACTTTTGGTGCAATGAACCTATCCGAAAAAGTCACATGCATTCTTTCATGTTTGCGTACGCGTGGTAGCCGTCCAGAATTATGGTTCATGACGTTGTATTACACGCATCATCATATCCTACGTCAAGTGGTAGCTATCGCCAGGAAAAATTTCCGACTTAGATTTTGTAATTAGTTCGCAGTGCTGGTTCTCATACGGAAAATTTGGTTGCAAGTCCTCCAAGTTGATTGTACATTCAATTCTTCCTGTGTTTGAGATTGGCGCCCCCTTTGAAATAATCGCTAATTAGATTCGATTCAATTCTACGTGAGCGACAATGCGTTTGGTGGCGTGCTCCGAAAATGGCAAGCTAAGAACTCTTTCTTAGGAGTTCCTGTACGGCCACCACAGGCGATGTTCAAATTCAAGATAACAATGAAAGTCTCAACATATTATACATGATACTGATGGCATCAGAGCAAACAGCAGTCAACGTGCGTAAAAAAAGGCGTGCGACGTGAATGTTATGAAACCGGGGAACGCTGTGGGCGAGAAGAAAAGAGGGCATCGCGATGTGTGTGACTCTATATGAAAAAAGTTAATGGCGAAGGGAATCTCGCACAGCTGTCTAGTAAGAGAAACTTGCGCAACCCGATGGCGCACATGCAGACGGCTGGAGGAATAAAGAGTGTTTTCTTCACCGCATTCCAGTGTCGGAGCAAAGCATGCTCTGTTCGACATGCCCTTCATGTGTCCGCCGCCCGAGAGTGTACTACTACAAGTTGCTGCAACACATCAAACAAAACAGAACACATTATGTTATGTATGTACCCACAAATCCGCACTACAGTTTTCGAAATCACCATCTGAGAACACCGAAGATAAGAACGAATTACGGGAAACAGTTACAGACCTACCAAGCGCCCTCGCTACTTAATAGACTACGCAAATTTCACGACGAGCTCATGGAAGGTTCGAATGATTCGTTTAAAACATTTTTCATTTCCCACAATATTGAGTTTGTTTGATGAAAGTGCACTATATATTGTCGATTCCTCTGTCTCAAATCTAGGTTTTGTCTAAGGCAAAACGTTCTTTAATTGAATTATATGAAATTTTTCAGTTTTTTCTGTAGACATGACGTTTCCTTTCGTGACTGTCGCATCTTTCTACATTCTTGTGTGTAAACTTGCCGTTTTATTATTTTTTTTTCGACTATTTCAGTTGAATCTGTGCAGAATATTTTGTACTGATTTGTGTGCTACGTACGGCCTGCGTGCCGAGCTGTTGCAGGAGCAGAAACCTTAGTCAGGCCACATGGCCTTTAGCTTCTGCTTCCTTTCTGTTGTAAACAGAGAAATAAACTCAATTCAATTCAATTCAATTCAACAAGAAGTTATTTCTTGCAGGGGAACCCTTTGACGGATTCCCGGCGGACGAGGAAAAGAGGAACACATCGCTTGTCAGAGTCCGTAAGTACTTTCGAGAGTCCCTACTCATATCGTCATATCACTTGGTGATATGGCACAGCAGACAAAGCAACGCCAGAAAAAAAATGCAGACAGTTTTTCACTTTAAGTAAGCGTTGAACATGTGATTGTGTTTTACTTCCTTCGTAGTTTTTCGAAATAGTGGCCATACTTATTGAAAATTCCTATCTCTTCCACTGAGAGCATAGGTTGCTAAAGCAGACACTGATTTATTTTTATTGGTGAGGAATATATGTAGCATGTAGCAGACTTCGTGAAAAACCATAAGGTCAGGCAGTGTCTTTCTGAAAACATTTTTCGCACGCTTTCTTATGTATTCGATTGATCATTTTTTGGGGTTTTACATCTCAGAACCACGATATATCCACGAAAGATGCAGTCTTGGAGGGCTCCGCATATTTCGACATTCTGGGGTTTATGAACATACTTTGACATCGCACATTAATGGGCCACATTTGTCTTTCTTCGAAATGTAGCCGTATAGGCGGGAATTCGTTCCAGCGACCTTCTCATCAACAGCCGAGTGCCACAGGTAGCATACCACCATGTTGGTGATGCTGGGAGGGTGTTAATTTGCGTTTGTGGAAAACCCACTTCTTCCGACAAAAGGCGTTGTGTTCGCTCCTTTTCCAATATGTTCGAGTTACTTATTTAGCAATATGTCGTGGTCTGTAGAGGTACCTGTACATTTTACAACATAGCGAATATACCGGAAATTACTCTACGTTACGTCTTGCTGGCGACCACAAAGTTTCGGTTTCAATAATTGATTTCTCGCATACTTTGGTGAGTGCACCGTGAGTATTGGTAGTTTAAAATTTCTTTTGTTAATTATTCGCTTACTTTTCAGGCCGTGGGTGGGGATGTCCTCTGCAATCGGGCTGCCACAAACACTGCAAGAATATTCAGCGCCGAGCTGGTTATTGCGGAGGAACCTTGAAATTGACGTGTATTTGCACAAAGTAATGCTGCCGCCATATGAAACTCCTTGTCAATGTGTCGAATAAAGTTATTATAGCACAAGTAATACGCGTTAAGTTTAATTCTCACTTTTGTCATGCGTGGATTTTTGAATGGCGGGCAGACGTTGTGAGTTGCTTCTAATTCAAAGAATGAATCAGCATCTAATTCGCGTAACGAATTAATATAACGCATATTAGTAGGTGAGGGGTATGTCCCAAGTTTGTAAACAGCAAGCGAGACCGCCTCTGTTAATGCACTAGTAAATAAATAAGTGCATATTGAACAAGAAACAGCATGAGCTTACCAAAACAGTTAGTCGTAACAAGTACACCGATAAATGATCAAGTTATAACGTAACAATTTCTATATACACGAAGCAGAACCAACAATTATCCAATCAAAAAATATTTTTCTTTTCCACAAATACGTAATTCGCCGTTACACAGATCTGTACATGCTGGTGTTTTCTCCCATACTTATTAACTCCGCCTATAAGCAGGCATGAAAGACCACTGAAAGAATATTTCGAGGCATGACTCCTGTGCGCGGAAGTGCCAGTGCCTCAAGGGAACCTGTGATCTTACTACGCTTGCACATCGCCGTAATTGCTTCACATAGAGGTTCGCGCGGGGAGCGGGTATGCAAGGGTAACGCCTCAATTTGCTTTACTTCTGCTCTTTGTGCCGATCTTCTGAATGCATACACTTAGTGCAGCTGCACTGCTCGCTGTTCGTCATGAGAATCTTGGCGCGGCAAAAGTCCACGGAGCGCCAAGTATTTGCCTTTCTTTTACTGTGACTTGTACTTTGCGAGAGATAAGGATGGTGATGCACCTATATTTTGGGCTCATATAGGAGAACTTCTACGAGAAAATATGAAAATTGAGGCCAGTGTTGTTCCTCTTTCTTTTTTTTTTTTTGAGAAATTAACCTCTTACGAAACTCCGACTGAATTGTCCAGCTTCCTTGATTTAAGTACCTTATGGGGAGGCATCGTTTCGAAGAGACCTTTTTCAGTGTAATAATCTATATTTGGTGTTCCTTTAAAGCTTGTTTTGTGTTTGTCCTTAATTTAAAGTATAAATATCTAACGGAACCCGACGCATCAGAGTTCTCAATTTTCTTGTCATCTGGATTATTTTCGCATCTTTGACCCGATATATTTTGCGAGCTAAAGAAGTGTTGACACATAATTGACACATAAAGCAGGGCGGTACAATAGATATAAGAAGATCTGTTAGGGACATGATAAATTCAAGCAATGTAAAATAATACAGCAGATAATACCATCGAAATACATCAATATCTTCTTTTTCACAATAGAGCAAAACACACACAAGTCTTGGGTGACAGAAATAACAACAGCGGTACACTTCGACAAGAGCCTGAAATTGGGCAATATCATCTTCTGTGACTATGCGTACATCGTTGTTATTCCACTCTATCACAGTTCGGAGAAATAGGGAATATTTAATTTTAAAACGTTGGTCCCGGATTTAAAAGGAACTATCGCAAATAGACGCCGTTGTCTCATAGACTAACCAGAGGAAAATGAAATACAGTCGCATGTTAGGCTATTGAACTAGTCCTAAACAATTTTATACATGTACTTATGGTCAGCGATTTCATTTCGTACTACTATACCTTTCGGGTATGCCCGATTAAGTGAATGAGAGATGGATGAAGGGCTGTACAGCCTTATGTTCAACTCTCTCCAGCGAATGCATTTTAATCTGTGTAACAGTTTCCCAAATAACATTGGCTGAAATCCAAACTAGAAGAGAAGCTCATGGGAGGGAATACGGAGGCTTCAATCCATGAACAGATCGCAAAATACGATTTATAACCGGGAATGTCACAGGAGCCAACGTTTCGACAAGTGGACTTCTCTTAGTCAAGGGGGTAACTGCCTTCTCCAGCGTTCGTTTATGTACGTCATTGCGCGCTCTCCCCCGTCCTCAGAAGAAGAGGAGAACAAGAGCAGCATCTGCAACCAACAAAAGAAAAAAAAATTCACAGCATATCTACGGGGTGAATTATGATGAGTGGGCGAAGCTCCGGAGTGAATCACCGGTAAACCGTTAATCTTCCGTGTAATTCGCCCAGTCGATCATCATGTAAAGACGTGAGAAACACTCTATTCGAACGCTGGGATCTCGCGTTTAAGGGGACGCTAGCACAAACGCGTTAGAAACATGCAGTACACTCTAGTAAGGGGGGAGAGGCTACAGCGTCTTACGCAGCCCCTTACAAAGGCCGGAACGCGCACCGCGTTTGCCGACGCCATCACATGACTGCTGAAAGAGTATAAGGTGGAGAGGCCACAGCGTCTTACACCAGCTTCTTACACGCGCCGTAACGCGCTAGCACAAACCTATCATCATCGTTAGAAACGGACAGTCTTTCGCTCTCTCTCTCTCTCTTTCTGTCTCTCTCACACAAGACAGCAGATGGAAGAGTGAGAGAGCTCGCGCGCCGGGAGGAACGCGCCGAGGGCGAGCGCGAGCCTCCCGGCGCGCGAGCTATCCAGCGCAATCCTAGAACGAGGTGGTTACGACTACAAGGGACGAACGACCTACGCCATAAGGAGCTTCGCCCCTAAAAGGAAAATGAGGGGGGTAGGGTGTAGGGGAAGTTGGGGTGACAAGTGCTAGCGTGACTAATGTAAATGACAAGATTGAAAGCTTCCAAAGAATCCGCTCGTGGTACATATATTGGAAACACACCGTGTGCGCCGCAGTAGAAAGCAGGATGAACAAAGAAACACGTGCTCGGAATAGCATTTGCTCCTATCGCATGTGTTCCCCCACCCACCCCTCACCACCTGCGCCGCACCTGCAGTGCATTTCATCGAAAGCTTGTTCCTAAATTGTAACTACACTGCTTAACGCCGTTGTTCCTGTCGAACAGGATAGAGGATCCGCACCTAAAAGTAGACTTTCGGGAAGAAACATTGTTAGCTTGGCATAGCTTTTGTCGTCTTTGTGAATCCCCCACCGTATCTAGTGACTCAAGGGCACCATTTGAAAGGTTTATGCCTGTATGCTGGAGTGTACTGAACTTGTATATGAGATACGATTCCCTGAATTTTCTCTCCCTCGGCGTGCGGAAGTTTCCCTGAAGTATGTAGAGTTTAAGTTCCCTGAAATTAAGACCAGTCATATTAAAATGCTGCGCCACTGCCTTCGGCAGATTATTCGTGATCTCCGCGCAGTGCCCGTTTAAATTAACATTAATTGGTTGCCTAGTTTCGCCGATGTATTGCTTGTGACAGAGTGAGCATTCCAGCATGCAAATAACGTTTGAACAAGTGCAAGCGAAACTTGATTTTGTATGATGGACATAGTCACTTCCCGTGCTTCAACATTAATATAATTCTAAATCTTACATCCTACATCTTATGTCTTACATCTGGGACGGGAGCAAGTTATTACGCAGGCGGTTCCCTGAGGGTTTACTTCGGCATGCACTAGCAGGTCCTTGATTAAAGTTTCTATAACGGCGGTAGGTGACTCTAGCTACTTCCGGAAACGCTTTTCTAAGGCGATCGCTGCTTGTTAGTATTCGCTAGTATTTGCTAAGAATATGATTTGTTTGGAAGCACATTGGAGCATTTCGTTATGAATGCTAGCGTGTGGTGGGCCTGCGCTTTAGGGGCTCTTTTTTCTAGTGCTTGTGTCCTATGTAGTTTACCCGCGTCCTTGTATGCCTTTTTGTGATCGTCGTGCGGGTGATTTCGTTCAGCTAAGGTTGCATTTCAATCGCTTAAGTGGTGAACGCAATCCGCGTCGTTGCTACAAGTCCTTCTTATGCACCTTGCTTGTCCTACAAATGTTCCCTGTTTGCAGTGTCGCCGGTGATGATTATTATAACCTAGATATTGCTGGCTATCCGTTGCCTTTCTCTAAAGCGTCGTCTTTAGTTTTCCTTTTTTGATGGATACTGTCGTGTCGGGGAAATTAATTTTACTAGAAGAGTGGGGACGTGGAAAACTTAATGATGTGATGAAAGTTGTTAAAATGATCAAAATATGTGCTTAGTGCACTTACACCATATTGCCAAATAATAAAGATATTGTCTATATAACGGTGGTAGGTGCGAATTTTTAGCGGCGACGATTCCAAAAGCTGTGCTTCTAGTTGTTTCATGAGCTATTGGCGCAGGGCTGTGAAAAGGGAGCTCCCATGCTGGTACCAAAAATTTGCAGGTAGTTGGTCGAATCCAATTCAAAGTAATTAAGTGTAAGGACTAATTTCAATGATTCGATGTAAACTTCAGTGGCGTGTGCACGCTTGCTATTCTGTATTGCCTTAGAGAGCGCTTCGGTTCCTTCTGTGATCCGACAGTGTTTGAATTGCGTTAATAGATTATATAATCCGCAGAGAGATGTATTCTGCATAGAGGACGTAATGATGGGCGGTATGTCGGATAGGTCGTGATTAAGAAACTTCGATAATGACTCCGTCAGAGTGTTGTTCTTAGATATTATGGGTCTGCCCGGTATTTCAGCGGTAAGTAGTTCATCTATGCTAACCTTATGGATCTTAGGAAGCAGGTAGAAATGGCCTGCTTCTTTATTATAAGGCATTAAGAAGCGGTGCTTGGATTGTGTGATTAATTCGCTGGTTAAAAGATCGGTTACAGTACGTCGTATCCTGTTGCTGTATTCCATAGTTGGATCGGAATCTAATTTTCGGTAATGCGCATTCGTAGTGAGCCGGTTGATTGCCTCGTTCGTGTATTTTTCTATTGGCCATATTACTATGCTACCACCCTTGTCCGCTGGTTTTATTATGATGTCGTTTCTGTCCGCGAGTTGCTTCAGGGAACGGTGTTCTTGACAAGATAGGTATTTTGGTTTGCGACTCTGTCTTGTTGTATTGAGGATGTCTCTTGTGACTAGTTTTATGTAGTGATCTAGCACTTGGTTTGCCTAGAATTTGGTGTCCACGTGCTTGGTGGTCGGAGTGCGTCAATATTCGTGTGCTGACGCGCACCTAACCCCCACCCCCTTTTCCCCCGTTTTTTTTTTTTGTTGTTGTTGTTCGCACGTGCTGCTCTTCTCCTCTCCTTCTAAGGACAGGGGAGAGCGTGCAATAGCGTACATAAACGAACGCTGGAGAAGGCGGTCGCCGCCCTGACGAAGACAAGTCCACTTGTGGAAACGTTGGCTCCTGCGACATTCCCTGTTCTATATTGTATTTTGTGATCTGTTCATTGAAATAACATTGACGTATTATCTGATCGGTAGTGTGAGGTCTTTGAAGTGACGAGTTCATAGATGCCAAATTCACTTACACAGCGTGGTTTGGGAAGTAAAGCCTGGAATCAAACATTGGTATTGGGACGCAAAAACCTAGAATTTATTATTCACGATCGTCAGTTACTCAAGCGACATTTGCGCGTCTACAGAACAGACATGCAATTTCTCAACGCCACTACAGAATATAAAAAGGCAGCACCGCCCCCCTAGCTTTCCCGAATGTTCACCTGTTCAACTCTAACGGATTACTGCGTACCTACACTACGTGGAACATTCCACGCCAGAGACGCAGCCGTAGCATTTTCCAGAACGGAAAAGACGCGGTTTAATGGAAGCACAAGAGGAATGAATTAGGTGAGGGACTGAAAATAAATCTTGATATGGGCAATTTGGAGCGCTAAGAGACGGGGAGACAAGAACAAGGCACACAGGACAGGCGCTCAACTTTCAAATGAGCTTTATTGAAGCAACACGAAGAATTTATAGACAACCAGCGTGGGTAATCATGTTAGCGATACCCCGAAAACGAAGGGTCACCACATCCCCAGACTAGGGGCACTTTTGAGTCGTAGGCAGATAAAGAGAAAATTATAATGATTTACTTTCACTGAAGTGGGGTTTATTTTCCCCTTCCTGCCAAAGGAGGAAGCCTGTGCTAAAGGCTGGAATGCCTGACGAAGATCTCGGCTCCCCTGTACAATCTCATATCAGAAAATACACACATAACTGAAAATATAACTATATAAATGCAAGACCTCCTGCACTTGCAGGTCTCACGTGACGTCGTTATTAAGCATGTAGCAGTCGCAGCGGCCTTATACAAAACGTAATCCAGAATTGATTAAATATTTGCTTGTTTCCACTTTAAACATTCTGAACGAAGCATCAAAATCAACATTTGACAACGTTTTAGTAATAGCCACTGATACCTCATAATCAAATCAGGTATCTGATTCTACTCCGATTTTAACAATCACATCCATTGTTGAGAATTCATTGCGTACGATCCTCGGCAAACATACACACACCCAGATAGAAGGAATCGTAATACCACAATGAAGAAGGTGGTTCACTGCGGGCGAGGCCCCACTTCCAGGGCGCCGCTGGCAACAGCAGCTCGTCGGTCCACAGCCAGGTTTGCCAGCTGGCTTTCCAAGGTCAGATGAGCAAGTCGCGCCCGCCGCGACTACGCACGCACGTACTTGTCGCGCATACCCAGAGTCGACTGAGACTCCCACCGTGCACTTAAAAAGCTGCAGAATTAAATCAATCCTAATAACAACGGATCTTACAACTCATTGATATGTGTGGGAAATTTAAATTAGTCTAAATATTTCCGACAAAGACTTCGGTAGCAAAACATTAGATAAATGTGCTGAGATGTGCTGAGTGTAGAACGTATGATAATTTATTAGTGAGTGTAAATGGCCAGCCCATCCCAAAATTTTCCCACTGCAATCTATATGCTAGATTTCAATGGGGAATGACGCGTCACAACAATCGGAAAGGACCGATTCGCGTCGCTTTATCTGTATATGTCTTCAAGCGGCGCCACAGAGTCAAAGCACATTAACTGAAGCGCTTAACGTAGTATTCACATAATCTATGTCTGTAAACGTTTAAAAAGAGACATGCAAACTTGTTGACTATTCGTCGCAGCTCCTAAAGCAATCTTTAATACGTAAAAGCGGAGAGTCAAGGATCCTAATTACGCGTCTTTTAAAGCAGTATTAGTTAGCAGGCTCCCCACAGTAATTTTTTGCTAACATTGCCCCTCTGTGTCTCAAAATTTATCGCCTAATGCGTGATCAATGCATAAAAAAACGCACAACAGTGGCGCTCCGTGACGCAACTGGGGTATCACCTAATCTGTGCTTACTCTTTCCTTAGTCGTGCCCTCAACCATTCCAGATGTGTACGACCAACGCGACGCTCCCCCTTCACGTGCCCTGTCCGTTCTTATACACGTCTTCCACTGAAATAAGATCTTCACATTGGCATAAATAATGGACGCATTATTCGTAACACAACATTTGCAGTTTCAGAAAAGTGCAGACAAATAATTTAAAAGCAAAGTTTCATGGTGGTCATGCGAGTAATTCATATCCGTCTGCACATACAAGAAAAAAGGTGGTAGTGTTATCGTTTTATTAAAAAGCCGTTTCGCAATGTTTATCCACAAATCCAAACCTGTGCTGTTAAATGTAGTAGGATAGTCAAGTTCGCACCAGCCGTCCATAAATGACGTGGTCGTTTACGTCTCATTGTCGAGCTGATACTTGGGAAACGCACAGCTGCCTGAAACATGATGATTTTGAGGGTTTTAAGGCCCAAAACCACGATGTTATTATGGAGGACGGCGTAGAGAATGGCTCCGGAAATTTCGACCACCTGGGGTTCTTTAACTCTTTCGTTTCCGTGAGAAAATGGACGAGCTTTTGTAGGTCTTACTAAGCATTGCTTGAGCATTCCCCTGAGCTTCTCTACTAGTAAGCATTGCTTGGTGCTTCGATTGATTTCTGGGGTTTTATATCCCAAAACCATGATATTATGAGAGACGCCGTATATAGGGCTCCGGAAATTTCGACCACATGGGGTTCAATAACGTCCAATTTAAGGTGTGCAGTACACTGGACTGAACATTGCGCATTCATTGAAATGCAGCCGCCGTGTGCGGGATTTAGTCCCTCCACCTTCGGATCTGCAGCAGAGTGCCATAACCACGGGACCATCGCGGCGGAGCAAGCGTTTTTTTTTTTCTTTTTGTAATATGTAATATAATGGTTATAGTGTATTGCGATTTATCAATAGAAAGCTAGCTGGACACCCTTTGGAATATGCCAGTGTAAGAAACTGAAGTCTAATCTTTTGAATTTGACAGCTCTGGATAGTTCCAAAAATCACTCTCATTCATAGCTACGAATTCTTGTTCAAAATGCTCGTAGCATTGTTAATAATGTTATAGAACAAGAATATATTTTAATGGTGCATAGTCCCCATGTAGTATTGCTCACAGAGATGTGGTTGCATGATGAAATACGCAGTGATTGCATTGTTCCTCCAGGATACAAGTTTTTGAGATGGGCCAGAGATTCACGAGGTGGCGGAGCTGCTATCATTGTTAAAAGTTCCATCCCAGCTTGCATGATTGAATGTCAGGTTAGCGAGAGTGTGTGGTGTAAGATTACATTCAATAACAGAGTTTACATTATCGGCTCAGTATACAGACCATCTGTGTCTGTGCCTCAGTTTCTCGATTTGCTGAGTGAATTCTTGTGTGACCATGTTAACGGGAGCACGAGATTGATAATGGCCGGAGACTTCAATTTGCCACACATTTACTGGCAAAGGGTCTTGCCTGGCGAGACTGAAATAATTAGCTCCGAAAAGCTTTTGGAAATTAAATTTTGTGTTGGCCTGGAACAGATTGTGCAGGAACCAACTAGGGTTACAGGATCGTCGAAGTCGTTATTAGACCTCGTGTTCTTATCACATAACATAACTGACTATGTATTAGATATTTCAGAAGGCATATCCGACCACAAATTGCTGTCATTAATCATCAAGACTAGTGCGAGCAGTTTACGAAGGCCGTTCTTTCCCGTAAAAGTAAAAGACTTTAAAAGTGCTGATGACACGTCCATTATGGATTTTTTAGAACTGCAGTTTAATGATTTCGAGCAAGCATTGTATTTCGAATGTGTAGAGCAATTGTGGCAAACATTTAAAAGCACCGTCGTAACTTGCGTTCATCGCTTTGTTCCTACTCGCATTAAAAAGACCCGTTAGCGAAATCCTTGGAAAACACGCAGCATTAATCATATGAAACGCGAATTGCTACGTCATTTGGCTGAGATGTTCATTACAGCGTAGGCAAGCCATAGAATATGTTTCTTCACCAAGCCCGGAGGGTGGTTCACGATCCCTTTAAAGAAGAAGAAAAATTGTATAATATCACTGGTCCAAAGCACCACCATCCTAGCATGCTGCAATAGCTGGCTGAACAATTACAAGCGTGCTAATAGCGCATGTTGTAAGAAGGGATGGACAAATCGTTGATTGCAATAAAACAAGGAGAGATCACTACAGCTAAAGTTGCTACAAGTAGTCTCCCCATCTCCACTGCTCTCATATGGTACGAGGGTAATGCTACCCACAACTTTCACTAGCCTCATGGCAGGACACATTGTGTTCTCATGTTGGAGTAATGCTTCAGCTCATTGTACCCAGAGCCACTGACTTTGCTTTCATCAATGAAGGCGACCAAAATACCACGACGAAGACAAAAAGAGAAATAAGAAGACGACGAAGAAAAAGATGACGTGGACGAAAGAGAAGGCCATTGCGAAGAGGAAGCGGAGGGCGCTGACGAAACCGGAGAGAATAATTAGACAATGGAAGCAGAAGAACAAGAAGGAGAAAACTCAAAAACTAAAAAACACTGAAAGACTCACCTCCACAAAAACAGAAGTTATCATTACGCAATTCCACTGTCGCATTCCAAAACTAAACTTTTATATGCCCAGAGGTGGTCTGGCCCCATCGCCTTTGTGTCCATATTGCGCCGAAGACGAATATATCGATCATTATTTCTTAAAACGCGGTCGGTTATCCTCATTACGAAAAGACACTTTGAAAGATTGTCTTCATAGTATTTGGCTGGAATTCTCCGTCTCCAATATTCTGTATTTGGGAGCCTCCTCATTAGGACATTGTCACGTAGATGTATGCTCCACTGTCACAAAATTCATAATTGATTGAGTCCGGTTCAGTTGGTAAGTTCGGAATGTGCATTACTAAATTCATCCTGATTATTCGATTCTTATTCGTACTTCAAAGTACGTCCGACATAACTCTTCATACTTCATACATCTCGGCCAATGCTCTAGGGTGCTATGTGCAAGAGTTGAGGAAAAGAGCAATAACAACAGAAAGAAAAGCCGGAGAGCACGCACCGAAATCAAGCTGATGCTACCACTGTGCTGCGTCCTATGCACAGGCCTGTAAGTTTTACTCGCTTTGTATTTCATTGTTTTACTTCTTTTTTTCCATATACATCGCCTTCTACTTCTACTTTCCATCACCTTGGTTTTCTTACTTTATTATTTGCCCTTGAGCTCTTCTTCCTGTTCGTCATCGTCCTCCTTGTCTACTTATTTTTGGTGTCACCTTCTCCATCGTTGTTGTCGCGTTTGTCATCTTCTTTGTCATCAGCGTCTTTTTCTCGCTATCACATCCTACCTACTTCCATTTTGTCTTCGTTTCACCCCCCCCCCCCCACACACCCTTTTTTTTTTGTTCCCCTTCGTGAGCGTCTGGTTCCTGCTTCACTTCTCTCTTCGTATTCAATAAAATCACGCTAAACAGCTGAAAACATAACGCTTATCATTCTATACTCCGCGCCTACTACCAGAATTGCGGCAGAGGTACAAAAATACACAAGCAGGTAGGGAGAGACACAGATGTCGGCAGTACCTCTACGCGTATTCAGCGATATGAAGTTCGCAAAGGCATCGAGTGTTTTCCTCAGTGTGAGCGGTAGCGGTTACGGATACAGGTGGTGGCGCATATCATTGCCACCAAAATCGCCCATTTTTGCAAAAGGCACAAAAGTGCCTACGTTGCAAAAGCAGCGCACATGGGCGGAAATGAAATGGGTGGCAGGGACATGCACGTGCCTGTGTCAAAGCTACGCCGTACGAAGCTTTCATATCCAACACGCAACGAGAAACGCTACGTCAGCCATTTGCTTTTAGTTCTTCGCAGCACGCATGCACTGTGCCACTGCGCACGCAAACGTGCTGCTCCGGAAATTTTTCCTCGCAGTGAACATAACACAACCTTTCTCGACGCTGGCTCTTGTAACATCTGCTGTTTCTCATTGTAATCATCTATATACGCTCGACACATCATGCAACGCCTCTATCATTCCCTTATCCTTTCGTGATTTTAGAAGATATTTTTATATGAACGAGTAATCTATTGAAGCTATTAATAACTCATTATAGCACTTCACAAGCCCGGCACTACAGTGCTATCGCTTTAAAGCGAATCGTTGGCTCAGGCGCGCGCGTGTCCTAAAGGTCTACTTAAACAACCTTCTCTTCCCTACCCACGCATTGAAATAAAACGACGGAATAAGGAAAGATAAGAAAAACGTAGAATATCTAATTGGAAGACGTATCTACCTTGGTGGAATATTATCACGTTTTCTATGGCCTTTATATTGACGTTTTTCTCTCGTATCAACGTGACCAAGCAGTCGCTGTTGACGGTGAGTTATCGGCTCAGCAGTCAGTCAAATGCGGGCTCTCCCTAGATAGTCTGCAGAGGCCTTTTATGATTGAAGTTCACACTAATTTTCATATTAATTTCAGATTCAAGTTCATATTAATTAACCTTTTTAGTGACCACAGTTCATCCTTTATGCCGACAATAAGAGTACATTTCTCAGCGGCCACAGCTCCGCCGAGCTAATACGGGGAGCAAATGCTGTTCTTGAATAGTTAAATGAATGGCCAAGGGCAAAAGGATTGCTCATAAGGACTAAGAAAATCTAAGCTGTTTTCTACGGCCCGTAAACATAGTATAGCTGCCCCGGCATAGCGACTAATGCTTTAGGAAAATCTAATAGACATAGCATATTCTTTTAAGTAAGTTCGAGTAGTTTTAGATTTTTCAATGAAATGGGCAAATCACCTAGGCAAGATTGAAAAGAAGTTGCATTAGTCAGTTGGTTTTCTTTCAATACGCCGATTTGATTTCCCTGCCCGTTTAAAAATAACAATCTCTCAAGCCGTCTTTTAATCGCACATTAGCCATTGTCATTTCGTTTTGGGCACGACATCAAACACTAACCTTGACAGGCTACTGGTATTACAAAAAAAATCCGTAAGGCCTACTCCTGCCGTAACCTATAGAGCACATATTATAGAGTTATTTGTTAAATACAATGTTATCCTCTTCACCTTTACTTGTGAATGGTTGATTTCTGAGGTTTTACGGCCCAAGACCAGCTGTGATTATAAGAGACGCCGTAGTGGAGCGCTGTGGAAATGTTGACCGCCTGGCGTTCTCTAACATGCACTGACATCGCACAGTACACGAGCCTCAACATTTCGGCTCCTTTGAAATGTTGCCGCCGCGGCCAAGATTCGATCCCGCGACCCTTGAATCAGCAGCCGAGTACCTAAGCGACTGTACCACTGTGGTGGGACACGTCCTCTTTTGAGCATCGGCTATTGCATTACTTTAGATTTTGACCACCTTCCGTAAATGAATTTTTGAAATCTCTTATTACTTTCGCCTTAAAAGACAAAGTTGTTTGTGCTAGAAACGCTTGTAAGTGGGCTGTTCGTCGTACAAGAACCAATAACGTAAATCGAGCTCTGCAATTCCCCGGGCGAATGATTTTAAGCACACATAAAACGGCTGATGGTCGCATGCCCACCATAACACTTCAAGATATGAAAAATATTTTGTACGCTGCAGTGTACAGGTTTCTCGTTTTTGTTTGGGTGTGTAGTTATACCAGCGGAAAATTTCATTTTTGCAGCAACATGCATATTTCAAGCTTTTTGTCTTTATTCTTTTCACACATCACGTCTGTATGCATATTTTTTCAACTTTCCTTGTTGGACTGCGTTTTGCCTCTCCCTCAAGTATGCCGTACGAAAGCACTCTGTTCAGCGTCAGCGGCACTCAAGCTGCAGGCGTGTAGCTTTTAGTCTGTTATCCTATCCCCATTTTATTTTGCATGAGATATCACGAAACGTTATAAACTTCATGCATTATATACAAAGTGCTGCTATAATGAAAAAAAAAATCCTGCAGATCGCACGCATTGCGCAGATCAGTGTCATGCGAAGCAGACAGCGAGGAAATTGTCTAAGACGAATTAGGTGACATTGAGTGAAGTATTACAAGTAATACAAAGGTTTTTGCGCAAAGAGCGTGAGTAGGCTCAACGGGAGCTTATCGGGAAACTCGACAACACGTTCCCGACTAAATGGCAGATAATATGTTAGGACGTAACTGGCACTCGCATTAGTGTATAGCACATATACATCTGTTTTATCAAAGAGAACCGCATGATACGGTGCACTGATGTGCTTATCATGAGCATCGTTCGTTTAAATACTCCTGCAGTATCGAGCAAATTTAGACGAAAGCTCTTCGAGTGCTATTAGAAGGTATGTATCGTTTATTATGTACTAAATGCCTCTGACAGCGTTTAACACGCACTACAAGTGCAGTTTACGTTACACAAGAACTTACGTTACACAAGAGGCTTATTACTATATTTATCTTGTGGAAGAATCCGCCATAGCCCAAAGGTAGCATGCTTGATTGGCATATCAGGGGACCTGGTTTGGTACCCGCCTACTACATCACTTTACCTGCCATTCAAAGGGGCACTGCCATCACTGCCTCACGGCTCAATTTTTTGACGTTTCCCCCTCTGGCTTTTCCTTGGCCGTATTTAAGTCGTCTTCTGTAACCAATGTTTACCCAGATGTGACTTTGATGAAATAATTCATTATTCACTTCATGGATCTTTTGGTGTGGTTTCAAAAGAAAACGAAGAAAATAACGACTGATAATGTGAATTGAAGTAGCCGCTTGTGTGTCTTCCCAGCTAGCCGAGAAAGGATTTATGACTTCTTCGGAACGGATATCCAAGGCGTTAACGACGTCAGAGGGACGGCGCGCGTAAAAAGCCTTAGTCTAGGATGCGTCATATATCTAATCTAATGTCCGGCTTTTAGCGCATAAAAGAGACGTTTCCCTAACGTCTTCGAACCGTCTTCAAAAAGTTGGCCTTTTCGACGGCTGAGAGGAGACTCCAATAATCCCATTTACGGGAATTTCTGAATCAGTTTAATGCCTTACCAAACACGTCATCAAAATGCTGTTGCTGAAGCATTAGCCGTAACCTGAAAAAGAAGCAGGAATCGTGCTGGGGAACGGGAGCCCACCAAAATTGTGATCTGGTGGCCACCTTCAGATAATATAAATCATCATCTCACCTTAGACCTAACGCCTTGGCGGTTCAAATGACCCTTAGGCATTTTTTTGCACCCATAAGGCATTAACTCTGTGGTGCTGAACTGCTATGTTACCAGTTGCACCATAAGCTTTTTGGTGCTGCAGAGTGCGGGGCAGTGCCAGCTGAATACTTTCGTAGTTATGTCCTAGGAAGAAGTTCTGGCGACGCACTTCCTTGGAACTCTTCTTTTTTCCGGTGGGTCAAAGCAGAAGAATTGAGTGCCACAGAGCATCAATAGTGCAGTAAGGTAGGCACACAGTTGTCTGCAAAGGCTTCATCAGTCTCAGCATTTAAGTCACAATTAGTTGTAATGCATACAAAAATAATGTAGCGTGTACTTTGCATAGTTTGAAGAAAATCTACCAAAAATAGTAATAACATATCTTTCGACAGTGAAGTTTCTTGGCCATCGGCCTAACAAAGAGGCCCTTGTGCCAATGATCATATAGTAAAGACACTGCTACATCAACTTTTTATTGAGAAATTTACTTGTGCAAGTTAAGAAAAGGCAAATGAATAATGCCAGAAAAATACAACCACAAATATTCAAAGAGAACTTAAGCAGAAATAATTTAAATATATTCTGAACTAATTAAAGCTAGAAGCTTACAGAAAGAGCACTAATAGTCACACAATGATCAACAAACCGCCTTCGCGGAAATACTTTCAATGTACAACCGCCGTCGGGCCGTGGTTGAATCCGGTTGGTGCGCTGGATCAGATTATCCATGCAACCAATTGAACCGCATGTATTCATGCAAAGGAAAAAATAGGGCCATTATCTCCTATACAGATGTTCTGCAACTGGCTTCTTGAACGAAGAAATGTAGTGCAAAGGAACACACGGAAAGACCCAGAGCACAGGACTGGGGCTAGTTCTGTGCTCTGTGTTTGCCCGTGTGTTCCTTTGTGCTACATTTTTGGCTTCAGGAAGTAATGAAACAACTATCCCAAGAAAACATTTTGCTCTGCAACTGGGTTTTGAGGAACGAAATCTGAAATACATCTCTGCAATAGAGATTGCAATAGATACTTCGGTCTGTAGAAAATCGCTACCTTGAGGAAGCCCGCCTAGTGGAAGACTCAGTGTATATGAACGATCTTCTCATTGCCGCCCACACCACTGCAGAAGCAATCTATAGGCACAATAAAATAATGGACATATTTCCATTACCTTTAATGAACATTCGTAAACGAGCCAACAAAGACATTTTGGGAGCTTCCACCCTTGAGCAAGGAATGACTTCTCCGGAAAAATCACTTTCCTCTTCTGCAGGAACTCTGAATGCGCTCGGACGTTATTGGTATACGCAGTGGGATACATTTTCGGATAAACCCCAGGACATCCTTCATTTCATCGAGGAGCACCTATGTTTCGAACGCTTCGTACTTCAAGCGGTTGAAAGAACCTACGACCCACCGTGGGTTTTTGTCACCTTCTTTAGTGTGGTCGAAAACCCTCTTACAAGGTCTATGGAGGGAAAAGCTCGACTTGGGTGATACCTTGTCATCCTAATTGTCCGCTGTCTGGCTGAAGTGGAGCAAGGAAGTAGGCATGCTTGATGAGCTCCATGTTCCCTCCATGTTCCAAGGTTTTTAGCAGGCGGAACCGAAGGCCCTTACCAGCAATCAGACCTTCGCATCTTTTCTGACGCAAGTGAGTCGGCATACCGTGCTGCTTCTTCTCTGCGCACAGTCGATACCAGGGGCACCATGCGAACAATTCTACTCATCGCAAAGACAAGAGTTGCGGTGTGAAAGACGGTCATTCTAGCGAGGCCGGAATTAATGTCGGCGTTGCTTGCATCTCGTATGTACGACTACATCATAAAAAATTGCGACTTTGGCATTGGTGACTCATTATTTTGATCTGATTGTCAGACTACGCTTCGCTGAATAAACAAAGACCCCGCTTTGTGCGGAACCGAATGCAAGAAATCCGTACTTTGGCATGTTATACGAGATGGTGCTTTTGTTTCGGAAGAGAGAACCCCGCGGATTTGCTGAGTGTATGGCTGCGCACAAACTGCCCGTCTCACTTGTAGAGCCGGATGGCTAGCCAAATCCTAGTTATGGCCGTGGTGCGCGAGAAAGCCAGACCTCGGGAATGGAAAACCTGATGGAGCTGAGGTGGAGACAGAAGTCAATGTCCACGCCGCCAGCACGAGACCGTTTCAGCCATCGTTCATTGACTATGAACGGTTCAGCAGCCTCGTCAAACTTCTCAGAGTAATGACATGGGTCGTCCGCTATGTAAAAAAGTTGAAGTAAGAAAGCGATCGAATTGGGGAGCTGTCTGCTGAAGAAGTTCAACGAGGAGAATGATATTTCCTCTACGCCGAGCAAAGACCACAATTTGGTGTTGAAGGAGACGGCGTTATGAACAGGAATATGGTTAGTTCACAAAGTCCAAGACTTTTCACAGACAACGTCGGACTGCTTGGAGTTCAAGGTAAAGCTCAAAATGCTGACGATTCGTACCGTTCGCGATTCATACAAATGCCTTCCACGGAGGAGTTCGAGACACTCTGACACAAGCCCGAGAGTGAATTGGGGTTTTGAAAGCGCGGCAGTCGGTAAAAAAACAATATGAAGGTATGTCATCTGTCAAAGCTACAGTCTAAACCAGATGACCAAGTGTCGCATTCAGTGCCCCAGGACCGCTCTAAGCCAGCTTCTTCGTTTCTCGTGAGTGGAATTGATTTTGCAGGACCACTGCACATCAAAGGTGCAGGGGCGCCCTTATGTCACGCTTTTTACGTGCCTGGTAACAAGGGCTGCTCACTTGGAACTAATTGCAGACAGAAGGAAGGTTTGTTTGGGAAAGGATTAAGGAAAGGTTCGGCTGCCCACGAGTGCTTGTGCGCTTGCTCGTAGTGTTCAGAGTTATTTTCATATTCATAGTTTTCTGAATTTTAATAAACGTTCGTACTTAAGTTCACTCAAGGCATCCTTGGCCGCAAGACGGTCCGAACACTACAATATATGCGTCACACTCGGTCGTCAGCGGTGGAAACCTTGATACACAGTCAGCGTCGGCATGACGGCGACCACTCTCGTAACAAATCTCAAAGTCATATTCGTGCAATCGTAGGGCGCAACGAGCACGACAACCGGATGGGTCAGGTAATCCGCGAAGCAAGCATAACGAATGATAGTCGGTGACAATTGGAAATCGGCGCCCGTAGATATATATATATATATATATATATATATATATATATATATATATATATATATATATATATATATATATATATATATTGTCGCGGTTCACTGAGAGCAGGAGTTTTATTGCTCGAAGAACAAGCAGTACTGCGTCGGACTCGGGAGAACCAGCAGCAGAGACAGGAGCAGAGATGATAAAATCCTCGTCTTCTTCTCTACAGCGGGCTTGCATTCACGAGCGGGTCAGCCAGACCGTGATTGTCTTCCTCGTCGCTAGTGTGTAACATAGTGGGAAGGTGGCATTATCCCCCCGCCAGAAGAAGCATCGTCCCAATGCTCACTGAACAAGAAACAGTCAACCTTATTTTGCTGAGATAGTTCGCAGTTCATTCGGAAACGTACGGCTTCATACGCACCACGTGTACTGTCTCAGGCAGATGTTGACGGCGTTTGGAACAAGACGGGCTGTCAGGAACGACCTCGTAGGTGACATCGCTAAGACGGCGAAGCACCTTGTACGGGCCGGAGTAGCGGCGTAGGAGCTTCTCCGCGAGCCCCCGGCGTCTTACGGGATACCAAACCCAGACTCTTTCGCCCGGTTGATAGACGACGAATCGGTGCCGAAGGTTGTATCGTCGGGTGTCACGTTCCTGCTGGTTGGTTATTCTGACGCGTGGTAGCTGCCGGGCTTCTTCGGCACGCTGTGTGAATGCTGCGGCATGAGCGTCTGTCTCACTGAAATCGTGAGGCAGCATGGCGTCAAGCATGGTCGTGACATCTCGCCCATGAAGGAGACGGAACGGCGTCATTCTCGTTGTTTCTTGCCTTGCGGTATTGTATGCAAAGGTAACATACAGCAGTATTTTATCCCAGTTCTTATGCTCGACATCGACGTACATGCTGAGCATGTCGGCAATAGTTTTGTTGAGGCGTTCCGTGAGCCCATTGGTTTGTGGGTGGTAGGCGGTTGTCTGCCTATGCGACGTACCACTGAGCATGAGTATAGTGCGCAGCAGCTCAGCTGTGAATGTGGTTCCTCTGTCGGTGATGACCGTATGTGGAGCGCCGTGCCGCAGTACGATGTTTTCAATAAAGAATTGGGCCGCCTCGGCTGCAGTGCTGGAAGGAATTGCCTTGGTTTCCGCGTAACGGGTGAGATAGTCTGTCGCAACTACTGCCCATTTATTGCCGCTGTCGGAAATAGGAAATGGGCCCAGGAGGTCCATTCCAATTTGGGCAAAAGGCCTTTCTGGAACTGCGATTGGATGCAAAAGTCCGGCGGGTTTAGCTGGTGGCGCTTTGCGTCTCTGACAGTCAAGGCAAGTTCTGACGTAACGCTTTACGTCCCCAGCGAGCCTTGGCCAGTAGTATTTTTCTCTGATTCTTGCCAAGGTTCGTGTATAGCCAAGGTGCCCCGAGGATGGCTCATCGTGGCAGGCCCGCAAGATTTCGGTACGGAGACTCGTGGGCACGACAAGGAGATGACGATTCCCAGTCGAAACGAAGTTCTTTCTGTAGAGAATACCGCCACGCAGACAGAACGATGGCAACGTTTTTGAAAACATTTTCGGCGCATTTGTACATTTCCCATCCAGAAACTGAATCAAAGAGCTGAGCTCCTCGTCAGCTTGTTGTTGCGTGGAGATGTCTGCCGCATTAACGACTCCCAGAAAAGCTGCAAATTCATCATCATCGGTACCAGAGGATTCGATAGGGGATCGTGAGAGGCAGTCGGCATCTAATGGAAGCTCATTAACTCTTTTCTGAACAGGAACTCTAAAGAATCACAAATAGATGAGATTTCAAGCATTAATGGCAGCTACCGAGATCCGACAGCCATTGCGAATGAATTTAATAATTACTTTACAGTTAATAATACACCCGTGTCCGAAAGCTTTGCAGGAATGCTTGAACGACAACCACAGTCATTTTTCCTATCTCCTACCATACCAGAAGAAATTCACAATGTAATCAAGCAATTAAAGTTAACAAGCGCGGGTCTTGATGAAATTCAACCAGTTCATTTGAAATATGTCGCCGATATCATTGCTGACCCCCTTTCTCATGTAATTAACCTTTTGTTTAAAAATGGCGTCTTTCCATCTGATTTAAAGAGAGCCAAAATAGTTCCTGTATTTAAAAAAGGTGATAAGGGTTTGGTTTCTAACTATCGCCCTATTGCAATACTGTCTGTGCTCAGCAAAGTTATAGAGAAGTGCTTTGAAAAACGTTTAAGAAATTACTTAACAAAATTTAACATTCTTTGTGCCACGCAGTTTGGCTTTCGTCCAGGTTACTCTACCAACCTCGCGCTTCTTTCATTCACGGATAAGATTAAACACTACATCGACACAGGTAATTATGCTGGAGCAGTGTTTATTGACCTCACAAAAGCGTTCGATTCAATCCTTCATAAAATTTTAATTACTAAATTAAACGCGCTTGGTGTGGCAGGACCTGCGTTGAACTTCATTCGCAGTTACTTAACTAACAGAGAACAGGCTGTTAGCATTTCTAATAATCTTTCTAATTTCAAATTAGTCAATAGGGGAGTACCGCAGGGATCTATACTAGGCCCATTACTCTTCACCATTTACATTAATGATCTCACTTCTCACCTATCGCACTGTCTACCTTACCTATATGCGGATGACACTACGATCTTAACTGCTTGCACCTCGATTGATATTCTTACTTCTAAGCTGAATAGCGATCTTGAAAGTATAATTCGCTGGTGTCATCAAAATTCATTGGAAATTAACCCCACTAAAACAGTTTTTATGCTATTTCACCCCACTCAGAAAAGGGTCGTTGAATTTCCATCCATAACGGTCAATAATTATTCCATCAAAGCTTCCAGTCATTGTCGTTTTCTAGGAGTGATTCTGGATTCAAACTTAAAGTACACTTCCCATGTCTCACACATAAAGCAAAAAGCTGCCTATGGCATCAGGATTCTCATCAAGGCACGTCCATACTTCCGTCTAAATACCTTGCTTTCTCTTTACTATGCCTTCATTCACAGTCACTTCACTTACTGCATTGCGTCCTGGTGTAATACATATAGCACTCATCTGGCTCCTTTACAACATATTCAAAACCAGGCCATTCGCATTATCACATTTCAGTCACCACGATGTAGTGCATCTGCTCTCTTACAAGAGCATCGTATTCTACCCATTCAGAAACTTTTCCATTTTAACATGGCAATCCTTACATACAATTCCCTTCACTCAAACATACCGTTCATAGTTTTTAACAAAGAACAACTCATTAATCAAAATATAACTCGATTTGCATCAAATAACAACTTTTTGTTACCGAACGTTCGAACTAACTATGGCAGATTCACTTCTATCTTCACAGCGATTTCCGTCTGGAACGGTATTCCAAGAGAGGTGAAGATGTCTCCGAGCATAGGTAGTTTTAAAAAACATTTATCCTCGTATTTACTTAACGTTTAAATAATCTTCTAGTTTATGCTGTTCAATCGGAATTGTTTTGCCCATTATGTTTGTTCTATATTATACCAAATTCATTTATATTCATGTGTCCGAATTTGCTGCCGCTTTGCGGCATACCATTTTTGTCTTTCTTTTTTCTTTTCTTTTTCTTTTTTCTGCCCATTATAAATCATCACATGTGATATCTTGTATAGCAATATTCTATTCATAACTATTTTATTGTTACCGCATGGTAGCATTTGACTTGATTGTTCCATTGTACTTTGTATTAACCTGATTTTTATAGTTCGCTTTTGATCTCACATGTATTTTAGTGTATTTGTATATCATGTTTTAGTTCATTTGCTGTCAAGTGTTATTGATTCATTGAAACTTATTCTTTTTGCCAAGTTGCTCTGCTTGATTTATGTTCTTTTGTTTAACCAGCACAGGAGGTCCCCTTGCAGCCTAGAGCTTTGGGACCTCCTTCTGTATATTATTTCTGTTATGTATTATCTCTTCGAATCAATAAAATTTCTTTTCTTCTTCTTTCCTAAATGTTGCCGTCCGGATTTATACACAATAGTCATGTCATATTCTTGCAATCTGAGGCTCCAACGGGCCAAACGTCCGGACGGGTCTTTGATGTTCGTCAGCCAACAAAGGGAGTGGTGGTCGCTGACTACCTGAAAAGCACGACCGTACAAGTACGGGCGAAACTTGGTGACTGCCCATACTACAGCGAGGCATTCTTTTTCCGTAGCTGAGTAATTACCCTCGGCACGCGACAGTGTCCGGCTCGCATAGGCAATGACTCGCTCGCAACCATCTTGTTGACGCTGCGCCGTGCTCCCAGTTTGGGCTGCAGAAATAAGCGTCTTTTCCTTACCATAATCACTACCACCACCATCTTGCCACTGAACGAGAACGGCGCCTAGTCTCACATTGCTGGCATCCGTGTAAATGGCTGTTGGGGCATCCTCATCGAAATGAGCGAGCACCGGCGGAGTTTGTAGGCGTTGCCGCAATTCACTAAATGCCGTTTCTTGCTCCTCCGTCCACACGAACGCGACGTCGTCTCTTGTTAGACGAGTGAGTGGAAAAGCGGTGCGCGAGAAATCTGCGATGAATCGACGGTAGTAGGCGCAAAGACCTAGGAAGCGTCTGAATGCCTTTTTATCTGTAGGCCTCGGAAATTTCGCGACGGCTTCAATTTTAACAGGGTCAGGCTTAACACCTTCGTGGCTGACTACATGGCCCAGGAACTGAAGCTCTTTAAAGCCGAAGTGGCATTTCTCGGCCTTCAATGTGAGTCCTGCGTATTTTATCGCCTGGAGGACCGAATGTAGCCGCTTTAGATGTTCGTCAAATGTGGCCGAAAAGACAATTACATCATCCAGGTATACCAGGCATGTTTTCCATTTGAGGCCGGTGAGAACAGTGTCCATTAGCCTTTGAAACGTGGCTGGGGCTGAGCACAGTCCGAAGGGGAGAACTTTGAATTCATAGAGCCCATCAGGCGTCACGAAGGCAGTCTTCTCGCGATCACGTTCGTGGACCTCAATTTGCCACTAACCGCTCTTTAGGTCCATTGAGGAGAAGTACTGCGCGTGCCGTAATCTGTCCAAGGAATCGTCGATACGTGGTAATGGGTAAACGTCCTTCTTCGTGACGCGGTTGAGCTTGCGGTAATCGATACAGAACCGGAGGCTACCATCCTTTTTCTTGACCAACACCACAGGTGATGCCCAGGGGCTGTTAGACGGCTGTATTACATCATCGTCGAGCATCTTCTGTACTTGCTGTTGAATTGCTTCGCGTTCTCTCGGTGCAACGCGGTACGGGTTCTGTTTAATTGGTCTTGCTGTCTCCTCTGTCACAATGCGGTGTTTCGTCAGCGGCGTTTGGCCCACTCGCGATGTTGAGGAGAAGCAGCCCCTGAATTGGTGGAGCAGCTCTAGAAGATGATGTTTCTCTGCCTGCGTTAAACTAGGGCCAAGATCGAGGACAGGAGCACACGGTGTTGCGTCTGTGGGATCTTCTTGCAAAGCGAAGCAGTCGCGTGCGTGGTTAATGTCATCCAGGTACGCTACAGCGGTGCCTTTACTGATGTACCTGCGTTCGCTGGAGAAATTTGTCAGGAGCACTTGCGCACGTCCATCAGTCAAGCTCACGATTCCACGAGCGATGGCAATGCCGCGTCGGAGAAGAAGGGCAGTGATACCTTCTGCTACACCGTCTCCGTTTAGCAGTGCATCGCAGCTGACAGAAACTAGGCTGCACGAGAGAGGTGGTATAACAACGTCTTCGTCGACAACGCGTAAAGCTCTGACTTGCGTGGTGTCCCTGGCCGCGTCATTAACCGTGCAGAACGTTACCACTCCGTCTCGTATGTTCACTACAGCGCCGTGCTCGCGCAGGAAGTCCATGCCTAATATGACCGATTTGCAGCACTCCCGCAGAATCACAAAACTGGCGACAAAGGTTGCATCGCCGATCGCGAGTCTCACCGTACACTTTCCTGTAGGCATCATTAACTGTCCTCCAGCATTCCGAAGACACGGGCCCGTCCATTGCGTTCGAACTTTCTTAAGGGCGTCGGCAAACGTCTCACTCATTATAGTGAAATCGGAACCAGTCACTTCGCGCCCATCAATTCGTACAGTGAGGTCAGCAGTCACAGTGTCTTCGGCGTCGTCCTCTCGCGGCAATGGGGGCTTTTCGACACTTCGAGAACTTGCAACCTCCCCCCCAGAGGTCGCTTCTTTTAGTTTCCCCGCCGTGGGCTGGGAGACCGACCTCGGGCGTCAGCAGAACTTGGGCGGTTAGGAGAGGAAAATCGTGCAGGAGACGGCGACCGTGACCGGAGAGGCGAACTCACTTGTCGCGCAGCAAACCTGTCATCAGCGGGCGCACGGCTGTCGTCAAACTGGCGACGTCGAGTACCAGAGTAGATACCCTGGTAGCCAACAGGACGATAAGGGCAGAAGCGGCAAATGTGCCCAGGCTCTCCGCAACTGTAATACACTGGTCGTCGGTCATATGTGCGCCACATATCCGTCCTGCGAAGCTGGGGCCTCCTTACGGGTTCCCGTTGGGCCCAGGCTGCAACAGGTGGTCTTTGGCGGTACTGAGGCGCCGGCACAGTAGACAGCGAGTGGCGGACAGCGTCTGCGTAGCTGCATGCGCTCGGCTCGGGGTGGCTCAGCTCGGGGCTCAGCTCGGGACACGGGCTGCAGGGAGCAAACGCTTGTCGAAGTTCCTGACGGACGACTTCCGCCACAGAAGCAACAGTGTATTCCTGCTGCGGCGCCGCTTTCCTTGCTGTTTCTTTGGCGAGCTCCTCACGCACTATCTCGCGTATAATTTGCCTCAGATTGTTGTCATCGCTAGTGGCGAGCACGGCGGCTCCCGTAGGACTAGCCAAGCGGTCGTATTGCTGGTAGCGCTGATGGAGCGCTCGCTCGATAGCTGTGGCCTCCATAATGAATTCCTCCACCGTCGTTGGAGGGTTACGCACTAGGCCCGCGAACAACTGTTCCTTGACGCCCCGCATAAGGTGGCTCAGCTTCTTCGCTTCGGTCATGCCAGGATCGGCGCGGCGAAACAACCGGGTCATATCCTCAGCAAACATGGCTACACTCTCGTTCGGCTTCTGTATCCGCCACTCGAGAAGACGCTGTGCGTTTTCACGCCGATCCGCCTTTCCGAACGTGTCGAGCAGTCGACGCGAAAACTCATCCCACGTTGTCAAATTTCCTTCGCGGTTTTCGTACCATATCTTTGCCGCGCCGTCAATGGCGAAATACACGTTGCCAAGCTTGTCGTCAGGGCCCCAGCGGTTTGATTTAGCCACTCGCTCACACTGCTCGAGCCAGTCCTCGGCATCGTCATGAGCCTCCCCGCGGAAAATATCGGGAATCCGAAGATTTTGGACGGTTACCTGGGTTGGCCTGCTTGCAGATATCATCTCGGGGGCCGGTCGGGTCGTTTCTGGTAGCGATTCCAAGGAAGCGAACTCTGGGCTCAAGCCTTGCAGGCGGCGGCTTGTCCAGTGTACCGGCGTTTCAACACGTGGGAGTCCTGTCGGGCTTGAAGGAGGGGTCGTAGTCATGGGCTGATGGCAGAGTACCCAGCACCTCCACCAGTGTCGCGGTTCACTGAGAGCAGGAGTTTTATTGCTCGCAGAACAAGCAGTGCTGCGTCGGACTCGGGAGAACCAGCAGCAGAGACAGGAGCAGAGATGATAAGATCCTCGTCTTCTTCTCTACAGCGGGCTTGCATTCAAGAGCGGGTCAGCCAGACCGTGATTGTCTTCCTCGTCGCTAGTGTGTAACATAGTGGGAAGGTGGCAATATATATCCCCTTCAGCACACACTATCAAAACGCCAGCAGTGGTTCAAAGACCGAGTCAGAGCCAAGGGTGATCAAACAAAACAAATATATTCTCATCAAATAGGCAGTCACACAAAACGTACACAAACACGGCTTTTACAAACTCAAACACAGATGGGTTGCAAAGTTACACAAGGCCAACCAACACGAACAAGCTCATGCACTGCAACAAAGAACAAAAAAGAAAAGAGTCCTATTCACCAAGACACTCGGCGTCTTCTCAGTTCGAAGCTTGCAAGTGGCTTGTCAGCTGGCGACTGAGTCACGCACGACTTCTTGCTTCTTCTTTTTACTTGCAACTCTTCTGATCTCTCTTCTACTCTCTCCGCGGCCCGTGTCCACTGCTTATATAGCCCTGGGAAGGCGCGCCACACAGTTGGGAACCTTCTCGCCCATTCTCGGACCTTCTTCGTTGGGGGAGGTCGCCTCTTTCTCTCTCTCACTGCGCGAGGAGCGTCGGTGTGCACTCTCCGCCTCCTCTCCTTACGTCTGTCCCGCACGCGCGCTCGCCGCGATAAGAAAGCTTCCACAATATTCTCGCTTTTTGTAGACGCGGCGTGACTTTGGGCGCCTCCTCCGGGCGCCGCTTTTCCTGTTGTTGTTTTGGCCTTTCGACGCCGGTTTTTACTCCGAAATAGGCACTATTTCGTGACAAACAAATAAACATTTTGTCAATATTGCATTTGTCAATAACGTTTAAACGAGAAGTCAACAGCCAATTATCAGCACCTTGCCAACATTTTCCAAATTTCTCAATATTTTTACAATGCCATTTGTTGACATTGTTATATAAATTATCAACATTTTTTTCAACGAAGATTTACATAACGGTCGGCTGGCCTGCTACCCATTGCTCTTGATGCATGTATTCTCTTTCGTGCTTTGCTTTTGGGTGCGAAATCAGATAAGATGGAACTCCTACCTCCAACCGACAGCTAACGAACCCTTATTTCAATGTTTGAAGAAAACTACCTACTTATCGGGCAGGAAACGAAAGCCGCAGATTGATGCGAAGCAGCAAGCGTGTCCACGAACGTGGAAAGTTCTGTTGTACAGAAAATTCATGGTGATAGGCAACATGCTCAAGGGAATTTGGACTGATGTAACCTGTAGATCACGTACTTTAAAGAGTGCACCCTATAACACAACACAGCTTCATTTCTAAGTTACATCAGTCCAAATTTTATTTGATAGCCTTGCCTGCCACCTTGTATTGTCTTCACAGTAGAGCATTCCACATTCGCGGGCAAACCTGCTGCTGTGCATCAATCCTAGGCTTTTCTTTGACATGTGAATCAGTGCAGAGCACCTTCCAGGACCGATTTCATAGGGTGCAGAGGTAAAATAGCCCATTAGTAACGGTGCAACCATTGCACCCTTTTAAACTTCATGCTGTGCACCCCTCGATAATGCTGGTAAAATTGGCGCCTATCCTAAGCAACCTTTCTTTAGGCAGTTAATAGGTGGCAGATGGTGCTCTTCCGGCGACAGACTCATCTGCACCATTATGGATGAGAAATTGCTTAGAGTGGAGCCCAATTATGCTCGCTTTCTGCGGCAGTGGAGACGAAATATTGCTTTACCTAAAGTTGCTGCTCATACTTGCAATGACACGAAGCCAACCTTCCTGTGTATGCCTTGTGTGCCGCGTGCTATGCGTACGTGTCCTTTATTATTTATTTTCTTATTTTTTATTTATTTATTTATTTATCTATAAATGCTACTTTCCTGAATTTCCAGGAGGCCTTGAGCAGGAGATGGGTTACATTTTAAATAGAGTGCAGGTAACAATAATGAACTGCTCAAGACAAGAAGAGCGTACCTGTGTGTCGAATACAGCACTGCATGCAATAAATAATACACATTGTAGTGACAAACATTCGGTATACCAACATACTATTGAGGCTTTACGCAGTGCATTACTTAACACTTGAAATGACGGCAAAAGAAGAAACAAGTATCTGTTTAGAGGGCCTTACATTTCAATGCGCTCCGTATAATCAGAACCGAAAAACAACAAAACCAAACAGCACGCAATGATAAGCAAGACGTATGGGCGACGCCCTTATGACTCGTTGTTAGAGCACTGGTGAATAAAGGCGCTGTCAATTCCAGTGGACCGCGAATATCACGACTGCAAATCAAAGATAGATGTTTTAATTTGATACGGAGGAATCTTGAAATACAGGTGCTACGAAAATGAGCTGGGAGTATTAGTCGTCTCCCGTCTAACGGGTCTGAGACTGCGCACTGGTTTTCGAAGCAGATCGCACTTAGACAACAACATAACACATTTCACACGGCGTAGCGTGAACACAAACGGAAATATGCGGTATAACGTTCAATGACCGCTGGGGTTTTATGTGATGGAACGATCATATCCTGATGAGACAAGGCATGGTGAGGCTTCCGAAAACTTTTCACCGCCTGTGGTTCTTTAGGGCGCCCTGTTAATGCACAGTACATGGGCCTCTGGAATTCTAGCCTCCCCGGAAAATGCGCCCGCTACGGCTGTGATTCCACCAGCGCGTTTGGGATCAGCAGGCAAGCGCCATACGTACTAGTTTAGCGTGGTGGACAGCGTTATGAACATCCAGTAAACTAATTCATGGATTTTTACGTGTAAAAACCAGCTAGGCTTATAACGCACTCCCTGTAGTTGAGGGCTGCGGAGTATTCGCCGTCAGAGGTTCTTTAGTAGGCATTCGATCCAGCTGCACGCATGTTTTTGTGCATTTTTCCACCATCAAAATGCAGCTACCGGAGCCAGGAATCGATCTCGAGCTTCCGAAGCCAACACCTGTCAGCTAAGCTACCACGGCAAGTAAGGCGAATTAAACGAACACACTGCTAATCTTCACACACGTTTTCTGTGCTACGTTCATGGTGTAACGCACCATGCAGTGCACTATGAGGACGTGATTTGAGCCGATGTCCTCATTGGGGCAATGCATCATGCATGGCCCCCACGTGTTTATTGTAGCTACTGTGAATGTTCACAAAGGTTCAGCGTTTCCTGTCGTATGTCGTTCTATAGATCCATCACATCGGATCCTTTGGTTGTTTCACGGATCGTGGCCTCCATGCGTCGCAACTGCTCGCGCGAGAAGTGGTCCTTCCAGCCCCCTACTTTGGCCTTTCGTAATACTTCGTGGCACTTGACATCTCCCCCGTGAGCAGTTTTAGAGGACACGTTGAGCTCGTCGAAGCGCTTCTGCAGTCCTGGATCAGGGGTTTCGCGCATGTTGAATATCATAACATCCTTCATGTTCTTTGCACTGCTCCTCTTCAGGATTAATTCCAGCTTCTCTTCGCCCTCTTCACCGCCTTCCACAAGACTTCTGCCGTAGCGCTCACCAATGAAGTGAGCCAACCTAATCACAGTGCCTCGAGCGTCGCGCGTTAGCTCCTCGTACGTCACGAAGAACACGTTCGGTTCGCCCTTCAAGTCATATCCAGCCGTTACGTGATCGAAGTAAAAGCCATATCCGAGCTCCCCTGTCAGGAAGACTTCGAGGAAGTCATCGAATGTTCCCTCCTCGAATCGAAAGGCACTGATGTTTCTTTCCTGCGAGTATGTAGGATAGGAAAAAATAAAACGGACGCGTTATAAACGAAGGCGCCGAGCACAGAAACACAAAAGATGAATCCTCTCTCATATATTTTTAATCACGTTATGTCTGCAGTTACCTTAGACATAACTTATGAGCCAGGAGTCTGCCATTTTTGTACTGTCGGTATAACGAAATGCAGGCGTAACTCGTGTTCGTTTATGCTCTCTTGTATCGGTGTAAAGCAGGCGCTCTTACAATCTCTGCCGGATTCCTTATAGCTATCAACAGTGTCGCTGTTACACGGCCCAAACTGCCTCGGATCAAGTTAGGCGCTGACCCTCGCAAAATGGCGACGTCGGAGCCTTATCTAAATGCGTCATTAGGGATCTTGACGAGCCCGATCAGGAATGATCACGGTTAAAAATGGCCGTGTCGCAGTAGGTAATCCTGAAAAAGCCTGATCCGCTTTGGTTTTAACTGCAATTAAAGGTGCCGTGTGACGACGGTATTGCTGTAAAGGCTGTCCGCATGATTTCAATGTGAGGCTTGTCCCCGGGAAGGAAACAGCATCATTTATTTGGAGACTTAAGCGTCACTTTGAACCTATCTATCTATCTATCTATCTATCTATCTATCTATCTATCTATCTATCTATCTATCTATCTATCTATCTATCTAAGCCACGTGCATCTAGGTGATCTCCTGGCCGTTTAATTTACTTGGTATTAACAAAAATTTGCATGGTAGAGTGCGAATGCACAGCAAACCTGAGACATCAATCTTTACATCGCTAACCTGATATTCTAGTCACGTACGTCATGGTTATGATAGAGTAATTGAGGTTTGGCTACACCCGTACCACTCGGCCCGTGGTATGCTGGTACTAGCCACAGTTGTTTCAATTTTTTGCAGCCAATGCCAGTAAAGGGCCAACTAAACTAAACATTTGGCATATAGTTACGGTGCGTTAAAGGTAGGGGAGCAGCAGCAGGATCAATTGCAGCATCCGGAACAAGATAAGACGAGCAGCGAGGAAGATATGAGCAAGCTTGTATGATCGTGTGCTTGTGTGTGTGTCTGAATATGTGTATAAACATGTGCACGGACATGTGCTTGCTACCTGGCTACCTGAAGAGTCCTCCCGCACGCTCCACAATGATGTCATTAAACACACTGCAAAAACATGAAGGTTATACCGTCTGTTGTAATTTGCTATTGAAACGTATGCACATAAGCACGCAGACACGCATGCAACCTACGATGCGGCAGGCGGATATGGAACCTGGTTCCCCAACGTGCCAATCAAGTACGCTACCACAAGGGCATGGCTCGTACAGGATTGGCTTTTTGCGCACCGCAGTGCTCACGCCTCTTCCACAGTACAGACGTCCATGCATGAACGTGAGTACCGACGTACCGTCGTACCAGGATGTCGGCACGGTGCTCTCGACACTCCCGGATACAGCACGTTAAAGACCTCTCGAAACAGTACAACTAGTGTTGTATTGTCATTTTACTAGCAGTTATTTTTTGTGGAATAAATGTTCGAGTCCAATTGCGCGTAAACGAATTAGTTGCTGGATGCAGGAACTGGTTCAAAGTTACCTAAGTGTGTATTTTTCTGGTGTATTGTTCCCAGTGCTCTTGTGTTTGTGTACAACTAGAGTTGTATTGTCTACTAGATAAGAGCTGTGTTCTATGCCGTCTTTAAGTATGTACCGATTGCTCAGTGTTTGTATACAATTAACGCCATTTTTTCAGAATGTACTTATTGAATTTTGCCTCGAGACCCCTACAGGCATTTCTGCCTCCAACCATTCTTACATGTTCTGACAAATATGCTGCTGTACAAAAGTGAAACTGAAAACTGTATTGTGTATCCAAGAACAGACGCCCTTCTGCTTTGGTCTCGTATGAGACTGGCAGTATCGAAAATAAATAAATAAATACATAAATAAATAAATAAATAAATAAAATATGGAACGGCACGGCTGTAAATTTCATTCCTTAAAAAAGCATTCCACAAAAAGAATTCCGGCGCAATATTCAGTGTACATTTAATAACGCCCGTTTGAAATCGTTGCGTTCTTACGCTCCCGAAGCGACCGTGGCACACCACAGGTCGGCGCAAGTAGTAGTCAGTGACGTTTTGGTGACACCAACTTAGAAAATGTAGAAACTTAAGCACATTTTAAACTTTCGCTTGCTCGAAATCAATACGTCTGCGTCAAAGCCACGAAGGAAGAAAATAGTTGCACCCGTATGGTGCCACTGTTAGCATTGAAGGCTGGAGCACGTTTCGTTTCCCCATGGCCCCCGAAGGTGCACCAATCTTCAATGCCATGGTGGTGGCTAAGATGACGTCAGCTGCATGGTTGAGGGGAACGCGCGCTCGCAAACTGAAACCGTGCTTTTTATCGCTCTAAATCATACCACACGATGCAATGAAACAATATATAATATAGATTGCAAGACGAAGATTCCAAATACACAAAACGAACAAAATTTCCAGGAAGCGTCTCACGACACCTCCAAAGAAACGCTAAAGGGGAATACAACTTTTTCCGTATTACTTAACTACCCTTTCGCACTAACGAAAACACCACTCTTGCCGCGAATAAAATCCCTGCATGTGCGGGCACTTCTGCCACACGAGAAGGCTTACTTTGCAAAAAGCACAAAAAATTACGACACACGTGGCTACGCCACGTTCACGTCCCGCACTAACTCGCCAGAGACAGAGACATAATGTAGCAAGTTGCACAAAATTTGTTTAAGCAAATGGGGCCAAAATGTGAAAGGGCAACATTGAAATCCGTGACATGATCTTTACCCTCTGGTGCCTATGTTTTGGCGGGAAACCTAAAATGCAAATTAACATTCGCTTTCTCTCCTAATACTCAATCTATGATTTCGAAATCAACGAGCATACAGTTCTGAACTAATAATCTCTGCTCATGAACTGTTTCATTTCTTTCTTTAGAGTCCCTTTAAACGTGCACCCGTAGGTGCACTTTGAACGGAGACCTTCGTGCGCATTCGTAATACTTCGCTAAATGCCGAATAATTCTCTCACAGGCAACTCCCTCGCTAGCTGCTTCGCATGACAACAATTCCGACGATGCGTGGTATCTGCCGGGTACCTTCCGTTTTGTTCGCTAGAACTATAATATTACGAGATCCTTCCACGAATATATTAAGTAATAGAGTTCTTCAATTAGCTGCTTGTAACCTATTTCATGATATGTTGCTCAAACTAGCGGTATTTTTGCAATGATGGCTCTCTATATCAAAATGTGACATTCTGCATGGATAGCAGTTAAGAGCAAATGACACACAGCTTATATTTACAATTGATTAACGCCAAAGCATTTCATCGCTAAGTTGGCGATAGCGCGCGCCCAGCTGCCGCCCGCAAAAAGCCTCCGCAAAAGCCGTGCCCGGAAAGCACGTGACCTCTTCCATTGGAAGTGACGCCGGAGCCAACACTCACCGCAGCGGCAGTCGGCGCGCGCTCCGCTCCGCTGCAGCTACCTGCAGTGGCGTGCGGCCGCGTCGCCGTGTTTCTTCGTTGGGTTGGCGAAAGCGCCCTCCCAGCTCCGTGGCGTTGCCTTAGCAACACTCGGCGCCCGAACGCGCCAGCTATCCCCTCGTTCCTCGCCGCCACGCGTGCCGAGTTCAATTTCGAATTGAAGACGCCCACTAAGGCAATCACGACGTCGAGGTGTACGCGCATCGATCTCGCATTCACCAACAACCCATGCATTGTACGAGATGTGATGTATATCTACACCTACTACTACTCGAACCACAAAGCCATGGTAGTGCCTACGTCCCTCACCCCAAGTACGCCGTCACCGGAACAATAAGAGTGTGGCGTCACCGGTAACTGCCTCAGGACACCACCCACACCAGGTAGCGACAGTGAAGCTGCTGCATATATGTAAAAGGCTTTGCCGGAAAACAGTGTTATCGGACCACACCATTCCCACCTATTTTGTTAGTTATCACTAGCTAATGTGTATTAGGAACACAGCAACACCTAGCAAAGCGGTTGCGTAAGTGCATAGATATACAGGAGCATATTGTATAAGAGGGCGGGTGCATATTGTATATTGGCGTTGCATATCGAAACGCCTCGACGTATTTCGCGAGGCCTTTCCCGAAGCCTCAAATGAGGAAGCAAAAATGTTGTGCTGGATGTGCCGGGAATCTCTCCTAAGACGATTGGCTAACGGCATGGTGTAAGCGAAAAAAACCTAGCAAAACCCACGACCAGCTAGGTGGCAATCAGCTCTGCTGTATCTAGCCTTGCACCATTAATGCAAGCTACACCCATTTGTTTATTTTCCCTTTAATCAGCAATTATCGATATTTTATTACGTTACTCTTGAACGATTGGCTGGAGACTCTAATCACGATTTGCGAAATTGGAGAGCACTTTCAAGTACCGCCCACCGAATGGTTTTATGGTTTTCGTTACGATACGTCTGACTTAGACATTTTTTGAAAAATATAAAACACGCGACGTAACGTTTTCCGAAATGCTATCCGGCTGCTCTAATGCGCGAAATCTTTGAACGAGGTATCCTACGGCGTACGTGTGGCCACGATTAAGCAGCAGAGTTCCTACATTGTTGCCGGCATCTGGGCCCTGGCCTTTGTCTGATGACTGCACAAACGTGTGCTGCTGGCCGAGACGCTGACAAGGACAGGCGGCGCACAAGCTCTCGCACTGTAGGCGAATTTGTCCACCATTTGCACAAATTACAGCAGCCCGACAGCATTCCGAGAAATTATCCATTATACGCGTTTTTCGCTTTCTTTTCATATATTCAGCGCGCTTTTCTTAAACGCGCAGAAAAACTCTCTGAAAACGGTTCATAGTAAATAAAAATACTATATCAGCGGTTTCACAAGGTGCTCTACAACTTTCTGAAGCACACTTACAGAGAAATTGAAAAAATTCGCTAATTACCCTATTGGAAAACCCAGCGCCACTGGGAGCCAGCGTCCAGCGCCATGCCGGATTATGGGCCCAGTGTGACGCTGTATACTGGCACGCTGGCGTGCCACGGGATACTGGGAGGCGCGGGTTACTGGCACGCAAAACCTCTTTAGAGCAAAAAAACGTGGTGCTTCCCTGCCATGCATGCTAAATAATATACAAATATTAAAAAAGCGAGAGCAAAAGCAAAAAGAAAAGCACTAAAAAATACCTTCCGACGCCAGGATTCTAACGTGGCACCTTGACATTGCCAACCCAGCACGCTACCACTGCGCCATACCCGAACACAGTGAAGCGGTTGTAAACAGGTTAGTCAGTGGTGTCACCTGCCGTCAGACTTGTTTGCAGTGGTACACACATGACGAACGCGCTCTTTATGCGCAGTTGAACCTCATACGTTTGTCAGACAAATGAAACAAGCCGCCGATCACGCATGACATTCGAATAATGGCGACAGCAGTCAGTATATTACGCAATTCATATCTAATACTGAAAAAAATATAAGTAGACCGACGGGCAGGAACTATCGGCTGTTACGGTCGAGCTCGATAGCCTTTTCTTGCTCTTACGGACTGTCGACATATATGTAGATGCGTTTTGTGTAGACTATAATGCCGCTCGATAATTGAACGTGTACTTCAAGTGGCACTTAGCAGTTTTCTCAGTCAAACGGTGATATTTCAGAACAGCGGCAGTACCAGTGTCTGACATACACCGGTTCATCGAAGCTAACTGTCAATCGCTTCGCACGCAAAAAGGAAGCGCAGTGCAGTGGGAAACCTCTCATTATCTTTGTTCAGTAAGCTGTACTGATCGCAAATATGTGTGATTGCATTTGAGTCAGAGAAGAGTGCGGCAGCAACTTTCCGTGACATATATGTGCTTGCTCAAAGTGCGTCGCTTCGATGCTCACCGCTTCATCTTCAAGCACCGGGAAGAAATAAAAATCATCTGTTCAGGTTAACCGATACCAAGGCTGTACTGAGCAGCAATTTTGATTCGTCGTAGTAGCGTATTCTTAAGGCTTGGAGTGCCGTTCGCGTGTAGACGAACTCGGCCGGTACGCTATGCCCAAGCTTCACTGGGAGCATACTGGGACAGACCGATCGGGGCTCGGCGGCTTGAAAAAGCTAAAATTATTGTGTATTAGCTCAAGAAGCTTAGTCATATGATTACTGTTTCGCGCGTCTAAAGTAATTGAAGGTGCAGCAATCGCCATAGGTGTATTTGCAGCGTGATGATACCGATCGGCGTTTTTTTTCTGCGTGTTGGGATCGACGCTTTGAGAGCGTCATTAAATTGCGCGGCGACGTAAAATTTTACTGTTATTTGCACCGAATCCTCCACACAAGTGAACACAGCAGAACTATTACCAGAGAGGTTCACAGACGTGACATTGCGTGTATAAGCTAAGTGCGGGGAAAATGCACAAATGTAAACATTCACAGCTGCTAGCGCTTAGTGCGCGCGGACGCCGTATGCCGCGAATTGCTGCCACTGCAGCTCGCAGCGCTGAAGTACGGCTAAGCCGTAAATATTCCCAGACTCTTCACACCTAGTGAAATCAACTAATACAGGTCCCAGTGCAAAGCGTGCGCCTGTGAAACCAGCGCCAGCGTCTCTTGGGCTGCTTCCAGTGTGTACCGCACTCGTGCCAGCGCGCAGCCTCCCGGCGTACAGCGCTTTCCAGCGAGCCTCTCACTGGTACCAGTGACATTCCAGCTATGCCAGCTTGTCCCAGTACAACGCCAGTGCAAGGCAGCGCTGCCAGCGTCCCAGTGTGTACCGATCAGTGAAATATCATCGTTCCCAGCACGTTTCCAGTGCTCCCAGTACGGAAAACGTACTGGAAATGCACTGGGGGCGCTGGTTTTTGCAATAGGGTAAACAAATATTTAATTTATTCAAGATAAAATAGGCGTCCTGAGCAACGACAGACCGGTACGAGTAGTATGCGCTTGGTTCCCTTCGATTCAGGCAAGCGTTTAATTTTAAAACCTTGGCTCAGGTTAAGGGGGACCCTATGTACAAGAGCGACTGCTTAAGCCATCGGGTGCATATCTGTATCTGCTGCCGCTGCCGCGTATTGCAATGGCTCCGCGAAAGCGTATACGTTATGTATGATAGCATGGTCACTGTCGTGGAGGTTCTTGTGTTTGTGGGCCCTTGAGGGGATGGAGAGACAGCGGAAGAATTCATGTGTTTAAACTATCGACGCCTCTGTGGGCATCGCGGCTAGGAGTCACAGCCGTTATGACGAGGAGTGCTTTCTAAAAAGCCATTGCATGTACCGTCACATATCAGCATCATCATCATATTATCATCATTATCATCAGCCTGTTTACGTCCACTGCAGGACGAAGGCCTGTCCCAATGATAGGGGTAAAGCTAAAAGATAAAAAAACGAGCAGAATGGATCAGGGAACAGACATGAGTCGCCGGTGTTATTCTATCAATTAAAAGAAAGAGGTGGACCTGGGCAGGACATGTCATGAGGAGGAATGATAACAGGTGGTCAGTAAGAGCGACGGAATGGATAACAAGAGAGGGAAAACGAACAGAGGCAGCCAAAGGTTAGATGTAGCGATGAAATTTAAAAGTTCGTGGGCATAAAGTGGAACCAACTCGCTCAGGATAGGGTGGATTGGAAACCGTTACATATATGAGGCGCTAAACCTCTAATGTAACTGTAGGGTATTGTTCTGTAGTCAAGATCCGTATGAACATTAAAAAAGATCGTTGTAGAAAACCACTTGCTCGATAATGGGCTAGCATCGCTGTGAAAAGTGGCTCTGTTTCAGTGAAATCCCAATGCCCCAATAAAGAATCATTCGTAATAGCGGTTCAGTCTACCACAGCGACATCACAGCCCTATACGTACGTGATGGTATAATGACATGGGTTCCCTATCGGAAAAGTCACCATGATGGGTGCTGGAAAATATGGTGGGTATGGTGGAAATAATGTTGGGCAAGCTGGAAAAGATGGTGGTTATGGTGTACGATGCAGGGAAATGGTGGGCGGCATGGTGTACGGATGGTGGGTAAAGTGGAAAGGATGACGGGCAATGTTGGGAAGAACTGGGAGGCTGCTTCCACCATCGTGGAAATGCTGGGAAGCAGCGGGCAGGCGACGAGGGTGGTATAAACGATGGTGGCACATGGTGTACAATCCTGGAAACTTTTGCCCACCATTAGTGTCGCGCTAGAAAGCAGTGGGCGATGTTGTGGGTATACTGTAAAAGATCATTGAAGGCAATATGCTATGCTGAAGAGAACCGTATTTTGCAAATTAAGACTCCATGGGGAGCTCTAGTTGGGGTGGCTGTGATAAGCGTCACATTGAAAGCAGCGATAACAAACGTGTCATGAATCATTGTGTATATGCTTATCGCAGTTTCTTGTTAGCACTCTTTTTCTTGTTCTTTATGAAAATATCTAACTTCGATTAATGGCAGTGTTATTAGAGCTTTCGTCCAATGCTACTTTATCGATAAAGTGGCAGGTTGGGCGAGTTGGTGATACAGGTAATCGGTATGGTGCACAGCACAGGAAAAAAATACAAAAACGAGGGCAGATACAACAAAACACAGCAAGTCCCTCCTCGTTTTTCGTTTTCTTTTTTTCCTGCGCTGTGTACCATATTATGCCTACTACGTTGTCCTCTTCTTCGTTTTTCTTTTTGTTTTTTTGCTTGTAGCAATCAATAGACGGTTTCGCTAGCGCTTGCCGTTCTCTGGCAACATTGTGCGTTAACCGGAAACGTGCCCTAGAAAACTTCCTGTTTACCTTGTTTTCGCGTGCTTTCAGCGTGCGTTGGTGGCCGCGGCTGCTTGTGTTCCGATGTTTTCCGCTGGTAGAATTATTGCGATGAAGCGCTCGCGACTCGGGCGCTCTTGCGTGGTGCCAGGATGCAGTCTGCGGTCCGCAACTAATTTGCTATCGCAAGTCAAAACGTTATGTTTCGCGACAGATAATCGGAAAGAGCGCAGCGACCAGGCGAGAAAACTGGAATCCCGCAAAGAGCACGCAGATTTGTTCTGCCCACTTCATCAAAGGCAAATAAAGCTCAACGTGAACTCTAATGGCACAGAGGCGATGCGCAGGCGCTAGTCTAAGGTCCCCAATTACAAGGTAAACGTCGGACGCCGTCGCATTCCACCCACGACAGACAACCGCAGTGGAAAGCAAAACGTGAAAGCTGGCTAAGGCCAAAAATCCATCGTAAAGGTGTTTCTTGTAGTTGGAGCCTTATCAGTGATGTGTACTGTTCGAAGTGGCACTCAGGACACCAAAGCAGCCGCGCTCAACATGAATCGCCGCACAGTATACGTCGCGGTGCCCACGTTTTGTTGCTGTGCAGTTGCTTTTTTTTTTTATGAGAGCGACGCCTGGGAGTGGTTTGGCACCGGTGCGAGCAACTAACTCATCGCCTGTCGTGTTGCTCCCAATGGACACCCTAGCTAATTTATCTTTCGGTGTGAGCTTGGACTATAGATGTAGGCAGGTTAACTTGAAAGTTTGATTCGTAAATAGTGTACAAGTAAGCAAACCTTAGTATTTTGCGTGACTCAGCCGCACCTGACTTCATTACATAATGAGTACATTTCATAATATTTCAGACGCACCGAACACTTTAGACCGCGATCGATTGCGATCGGCGCCGATCTCTCGGATCAAAAAGTACCCGGTGTGACACAAGCGCACATTATATTAATGTTTCATCGTGATGTATGTCTAGACCAAGCCTTCGCGTTTGTCAACTAGCCCGTTTTAGGCAGCTTAGAACACGAGTGATAAGTGACACGAGTGACACGAGTTCATGTGATGTGGCGTTCCGTACACACCTCCACCCCTAATGTGAAAAACAGGTGTTCATTATTACGACCTTTTTAAATAGTCACAGTAATGTTTGTTATCGGTTTAACCTGTGATTTCAAGAAAACTAGGCATGCATGCTCCATCACAGACGGCTTTCTCGCTGCTTGTTGCCTTTTATTATCATTTTATTGCTGTTTAACAAGCTTGTCCTAAAACTGGGCAATCTTGCTTACCTTTCGCAAGAATTCTGCAGTTAGCATAACTTTGCTCAGCAACATCGACTGACATGCAGTCACACAGATCGTTTGTCAGTTCATCGCGTAGTTGCCTTCCAGGCTACAACTTCCCTATCCAGCGGATCAGGCAACTCTTCTCTCCTCTGCAGTTACGCTCGTAGCTCTCTCGTGCGACGTCGTCGACCCCCTTCATGTAGTCGCTAGACATCGCTCTAAACACATTTGAACGAATGCGTCAGAATTATTTGAGCAACAAACTCAAATGCACCAGAGGCAAACACCGTCGAGTCCATAGAAAATGTATTACCGGAAGTGCCGCACCGGAAGTCTTCTTGGGCACACCGTTCGGCGCATTCCTGTTTGTTTACAAACAGCGAACCCGTCTATATTTGTACTACCACCACACGTACGCCTCAACCGTATTGATTGCTAAATAACATCATTTTGGCTGCAGCTAATAACGCACAGAATATGCGCTACAGGGCACTGTGTACTGTTGCGCATGCAATCTGGCGTTACACATGCAACGTGCGGAACACGTTGGACCGAGGTTGAGGAAAACGTCGCGAAATGCAAGCTCGCATAAGTTACGGAATCTGCAGAGCTTACGGCAAATTCCAATTGCAGGATGAGATATAAAATGAATACTACATTGTGTTTGCAGTTTTTAGCCTCAGAGCATTTGTTTCTGTATTTCCTTACACTGAAAACATCACAACTGGTCTGAAATTTTGAAACCGAAACCGCAACCCGTGGTGTCGCCACCGTCGCGCTATTGCTGTTTTTTTTTTCTTCCAAACATGGCGTCGCCCTGTGCATGTCGTGTTCAACGTGGGGGCGATATTTGTTTTCGTATGGACGATTTCTGGTTGCTTTGCATCTCGGTGTATGTTTAGCGTTGTGCTCATTAGCTCCAGTGGACCTTCTTGAGCCGGTGTGAGGTGCGGTGTGCGATAGACTGAGAAAGCAGCAGCCGGCAGCGTCGACACTTCGGAGATCCTTTGTTGACGTCCATTCGCCGAGGGACGTGAGTCGTCGCGACATCGTCTTTCAGTGTGTACGCGATCAGTGAGAAGCAGTGCCGGAATGCTTTCTACGTTCCGTGATGTGTGTTCCTAGGAAATGCCTTCTCGTTCGCACACATCGAGGGTCGGCACATCGCTTCTCGGCCTACCGACGAACGACGCGGCTCGGCACAGCGCCTCAAGGCCGTCGGACGACGCAAACTGGAATCAGCATGTTTCTTAACTAAGGTAGGTGGCTGTGAATGGTGCGCTTTGTGCCTTGTCATTGTTGTGTGCGCTCTTTACAGCTGTACGCACCAGAGTAATGCTGTACGCACGACGTCGTGAGCGCGAACCGGAAAAAGATGCACGCACGACGTGAAGCTTTTGCCATGGAGGACGTGATGGTAGGGAGCCGTTTTAGTTTGGTAATGTTTGCATTCCGGCTACCGGGGCGAGGATCCAAATCAAAACGCTGCAGGCAGTTCCCATTCACTGGGTGCATGCGACCATGCGACTTGACGGTGATGACGGGCACACCGGTCCCCTCGATATTTTTCCCCCGCCGCAACGCACCACGCCGAGGCGTGCTCAATAAAGAAAAAAAAGAAAAAGAAAACGTTCGGAGGCGTGGTGGTTTAGCGCGTCGCGGTACGCTTGCAGTTTGGGTAAACGTGGGTTCGAATCGCGGCTGTCGTGAAACTTTTCGCTTTTTCTTTGAGTTTTTTTTTCAACAACTGTTTCATTAACACTAACACTACTGCTCCGAAGGAGCCGTAATGTTTTTTTTTAACAGAATCGCGGTGGTGTCAGCGGCGGGCGCGCTAGCGCCCGTCGCTGACGCTCCTGGCTCTGGCAGTAGTGACACGAGCAAAATAGTGAGAGCGCCTTTAATAGTGAGAGTCCTTTAATTTGGGGCAGTGCTGCTGATGTAGCAGAGTAATGAATTCTTGTTATATAAATGGCAGATGGCAGAGAAGCTGGTTTGCACACATAAAAATCATCCTGAAATTTACTTTTGTGTGTGCATTTCTGTGTTTTACTTTGCTGCTGATTGTTTTACACGTACCTATGGGCAGCGAAGGTTTGCATTATAATTCTTGTCTACTCACCTTTAATTGTATTTGTGTGGCCGTATTGTTCAAAAAGAGTTAATACTTTCATAAATATTTGCGTGCAGGTCAAAATTGGGCATGAAGGACAACACCGATGGAAAATGTTGCCTTGAAGCACGGTACTTCTGGCCCGCTGCTGAAGCTGCCAATCGCAGCTTGACGGGCCAGGCGTGCCGCAGCCTTTCTACAGGCATTGAAAAACTTCCAGCAACACCAGAAAAGGTGTATATGGTTAAAAGTAAGTGAATCATGCCGCACACATTCAGCCTGCGTATTGCTACACATACTGATTGCAGCACACATGCTGTTTAGTTGGGATGTCATTTTACTAATATGAAAAAAAATGGTAGTATCACTTCACACAGTACAGTGATTGTTCTTCTCAAGTGCTGTTCCTTTTTGGCTTGATGTGGCTCTTAATATTTTGCAGGTTGCCTGGAGAAATATGTGGAACTTCACGGTGAAGGTGCGCCAAAGGATATCCGCATTGCCGCCATAAGGTGGTACTTACGGAGCTTTTTCACCGAAGCAGCACAGCAAAGAAAGTCCGGGTGACTAAAAAAAATGTCTCTAGGCAAAATAAATTAAATTTATTAGCCAAGTTATCCGCTGCTTTTTGTAAGAAAGGCACTGAAATGCCTGCTTGGCCTTTTAACATATTTAGAACAAAATGTGTGGGCCACAATGTCTTCCTTGTGCTTGATTTATGTGGTTTATTTCAGCCATCAATGTAAGTTTGCTAATGCACCTGCATGAGCAAAAGTAGAATTCCTAATTATGTCCATCTAAGAAGCCCGTGGCTCTATGCCTCTACCGCTGGCCAGCCACCCAGCTTGCCCACCTACACCCAGCTTGCCCGCCTACACCCAGCTTGCCCGCCTACACCCAGCTTGCCCACCTACACCCACCACCACCCAACATGCCCAACACCCACCATCCACCCATCTTGCCCAACACACCCAACACCCGGCATCACCCAGCACCACCCACTACATTAATCCACTATAGTGTTTTCCAGCATGCCCGGCATCTGTTTTTTTCCGACAGGGTTACGACGTCCCATGGGTTACGAGCCACGTAGATGTACTTGGCCTCCGGGTTGAGCTTATCTCTGCTTAACGGCAGATGTGTACAAAATGTGCGCATCGGCGTGGACTGCTTGCAGTCGGCGACACCATCAAAGTACTCGATGAACTTCGCGCCTTCCATAAACTGCTCGTAGGTGTCGACTGATTCGTCCTCCTTTAGAATCAGCTGCGTGATGTACTGAACCCAGTGCGTGCCGCTCCTAGGGTACGAAACTTGCAGCAGGTCATCCTTGCAAGCGACAAAGTTGAGACCCTGCCTGAGAGACTTCGGTGTCATGAACGGGCACCTGGGTACCCCGTCGATGATCTGGTAGTGGGGTTTCGGGCGGCTTGCGGTCATTTCCTTCCTCGTCGTTTAGACAAGAGCTGTATTGGCAGCGGACCTGTAATGAAAGATAATGAACGAGGATAGTTCGTCGTTTTGCACATGAAGTAATCAAACGTTAAGTAATCAAGTTTGTCTGCTTTGTTCGTCCGCTATCTTGTGGAACAAGGTCGAAGCGGTAGATGAAATAGAGAGCTACGCTTATGCGTGAAGCAAGGTTAATAGAATCATGCACCGAACACTAACATCCGCAGCCTTATTCATCAAAAAGGCAGGGTCAAGGCTCTTATAAATGATACGGACGCTCACCATCATATAATAAGCGAAAGCAGTTTGTCAAGTTAAATAAGCAATGTGACTTGTTTAATTGTAATCGACATTTTATTGTACACCGGCGTGGCCGTGGGGCCAGCATTTGGGGTTTTGTATTCAAAACTGCGAACGAGAACTTCGAGTGTTCTTTATATGGTCTGGAAATAATTTGGTGTTGTTCAACAACTATTTCCAAGGAAACTACTTCCAGGACCCCGTTATCGTTCGCCAAGGCGCGCCAGTGGATTTGTCGAGGCTCCTCACCGTTCCGTGGGCGAAATCGTTGCCAAATATCCTGAAGTGCCTATTTTACAATGTGGCGTCTACAACCTCCCATGCATACATTGGTCCAAACCGTGCCGTTTTTGAATTCATGGTTAGACGAGGCTCCAAGTTTTGTCAGTATATGCCTGGATTTCAATGATATCGCAACTTGGCTTCCAGAAACACACGTGAAGCCCACCGCAGCGACAATGCTTGACTTGAAGTTACTTTTCTGCAACACACGCACATGGCTTCAGCGATTGATTTATTCACCTTTCCGCATCTTCTGCACGGCAACTACAGAACCAGATAACGAATGAAACAAGGTGAATGTTTAGGCGACTAATGCCAGTACTTGTCATTGTCTCGATTAATTACTTTCCGATTGATCGAGTAAACTATAGCAGTCAAAAAAAGCAAACCTTGCTGGAAGAATTATGGAACGTGTTCCCTTAAGAATCACAAATACAGGTATTGTGACGGGGCTAAGTTTTCTAGATTCTCTAAATGTAGACGAAGAAGAAAAAACCACATCTCTGGCGAGGCTCAAGAAGATGACGTATTTGTTACCGCTGGCTGCCTGTAATGCATTCGTTTTTCTTGGCACGCTGCACTGGTGAGAAGCATAAAGGTGCATTTCGCATTGTTCTTTGAGTTACTACTACCCAATGCTCTCTTTGCTAACTATACCGGCGCCTCTAGCGTCCTCCTTGGTAGCAAGACAGCCCAATTCCCCGCAGAAATAACATTGTGGTTCCAGCTATCTCGCGGTTCTATGTACTGTATACCTTTCTGCCACCATTCCTTTAAGCGCGTTTTGCTTATCTCTAACGCCGACCATCAGCTTTCCCGTGCTATCATTGAGACTCATAACCACCTACAGGGTAGTACCCACATACAGCTGGGAGGACATCGGTAGATGCAATCAAGCCAAGCTCTCTGTCATTTGTCTATCTTTCCACAGCACACACATGTATGCCCTTCATCACTGTATTTCACTGTGCACCTTCGTGTTCTCAGGCGTCTTTACCATTCTTCATGCAGTAAAACGCTTCCCTTTGAGTTATCAAAATATTGTGCTCCCTTGACTGCCCTTTGTGTACAGCGAACAGCAAAAGTTTGCGAGATATGAACCTTCGTAATAACCTATATCACCGCTTACCGTTGCAGTGTAGCCTCGAATTAAATGGAACAGCCTGTAAATCGCAAAAATATCTACCCACTGAAACTTTTGATTCGAGGCTATGTCGTGAGGCTAAGCGGTGACGCATGTTTTTAAGAAGATTTGGACCCCGTCAACTTTTGCTGTTGACAGTACTTCTACAATGCCCGTTTATTTTCTATCGCTGCTATGCACTCAGACTTTTCCACCTCTATGAACTTCTTCTTAATGCCCTTTGTTCCTCCTTCCGTTTCAGTACTGCGTGCCAGCTTACCAGTAAGCGTATTAGCGTTTAAGGCGCGAACAAACACGAACCACAAGCGAGTATGCAGGACAGAGTCGTCTCTGTTGGCACCTTAAAATCTAATACGAATGCATCCCAACTGTATAACCCAGCAAAAAGCTATTTTACTGATAAACCTTCTATTTCTCTTCCTCCACTGTGAGTGAACCTTTTTTCTGTAAATACCTTAACACTTTCGTTGTCCATATACTTTGATTCAAATTCTTTGATCCCCCTTAACAGCCTTATTTGTGGTCTTCCCATGCCCACCCAATCCAGGACGTCTAACGGCCCTCTCATTCACGACCAGTCCTGATTGTACCTGTGACCTCATGCACACCACTGAATTTCCGAATGTAAGTCCTGGCAACATCATACCTTTCTAGAAACTGTCAATTACCTCCTACCTATCGTAGCACCCCAGCACTTCATGCTTCATTATTGCAGAGTGCCTCTTTAGTTAGCTGCCATAGCTTCTTCCAATATACTTCCTGGTATTTATTCCCATCGTTTATCCATACCCCTAGATAACTGCCCTGGGTTTGCAAACCAAGAAACCGCAAAATGTAGAGCGTCATCTATATATAGTGTTCACGTAAGCACCATCCGTCATGATCATCAGGGTGCTGGAAACCGAAATTGCAGCACTTAAAGCATACATCGGCTGCCATCTGCTGCACTTCGGCATTTTTCGCGATGTTTTTCAGCTGTTTCGTGCCGCTGTACACTCAGAATAGATCTGTGACAACGCAACGAACAACGTACCACTGTTTTTAACCGAATACTTTGAATATTTCAACAAAAAAAAATGGTAAGATCACCGCCGCGCAAATGGATTGGCGCTGCGTGTGTTCGCAACCGTGCTCGACAAGCCTACGATCGCCGCTGATCCTGCGTTGTATTTGTCTCGTGAGTATAGGTTGCCTTCCTTGCTACAAAACCACTGTCAGTCTTCGGAGACGCGCATTTTAGGTATGTTTTTAACGCGCGTGTAAAGCACGCACAGTGGTATGATTGAGGGAGCATGATCGATCGCTTTTTTTCTAGTCCTATTGCTCTTCATGCTCGGAAGCGATTGTTTGCGCGAATAAACAAGCATAGGTCAATGGCGTGGTTTAAATGTGCACATTTTTAATTCCTTCAAGCATTGCGCGCATACTACGTCTCTGCCGAAAATCGAGCGACATGCACTGGTACAGAAACCAGGTTATTAACGCTGTAAACATGTGACGCAAGTTACATGATTTCTGCCACTGTACTATCTAGTAACGTTAATGAATACTACATTGTCTGTCAGTCAAGAAAGCTTTCGTGTACGTACTGCCCGTGTAAGTGGTGCGCAATGGTTAAGTGACTTAAAAAGCTGTGCGCTCAGTTTGCCGCCGCTGTCTTTTACTAGTTCTTTTTAACACGAATCGGTGTAATTTTCAGCGCAAAATATTTTATTCCAAGCTACGGCCATGCATCGGCATGCTCACTGCCAGCTGCTGCACACCCTCCGTGCGAATGATCGCAGCCGCATTTTATTCCAACCGTCACCTTGACGTTGAACGCCCCTCCACAGCTGCCTGGTGGCTACAAGATCAAAAGGAATTTTAAAAAGAGCCAGGCCTGCGCGGAACCACAGGACAGTGACAGCGTGAGCTGGAAGAGCTACCTTTTTAGAGGCCACTTTAAAGGGACAGTCTACTGTCGTTCATCGCTCTCCTTTATTTTTTTTTTTTGCTCAAAAGAAGGCGCACCTTTCGAAGTGTCCCAGCGTGCAGTGGTTTCGCCAGAAACTGAATAGAAATTATTAAAATACAATTTTTTTATCAACGAAATCGCTCCTTTCCTAGTGTAGGCATGCCCGCAACACTGGGTACCGCGCAATATGCGTCGTCGTCTCCCTGGAAACCCTTTCGGGCGCGAGAGGCATCTCAACGCGAACCGGCTTCAAGGTCGATATTCCAGAGGCTACGACGAGGAGGAGAGGCGAGGGAAAGTCGGCGCGCGGGGCTACGTCTCGGACATGCAGCGCCGCATGCATGACAAGCGCAGAACAACGCGCCTCCGCACGCAGACCAATCCGAAGGCAGCGCTACCTGCGGCACCCCGAAAGCAGCGAAAAAAAGAACAAATTGCTCTTGCACGCTATAACAAGGTCTCTCATGGGGTGAAGTACGCTTGTAACGCATACATAATAGTTCTTCAGCAGAGTATGCATACCTGCGTGGGCTGGTTCTCGTACACTTGGAAATTGACAAATACGCTGTTGAGTGTCGCTAGCGGCGTTTTTTGCACCACTTTCAGAGCGAAATTAAAAAGATAATTCCTTTTTTGTGGGGTGAAAGCGTGCTCGTTCCCGTAAATGTGACGCACGATGTGCCCAATTTTACCACAATCTTAAAAAATTTTCTGAGCGGTAGACGGTCCCTTTAAACGCTTGAGGAAACTAGTACAAGTAGAAGGGGTAGGTATCCCCTGTGCCATAACATCATTTTGCCAAGTAGGCAAGTACCCACTACGCTATAATTACCAGTATGGTATGAAACACTTTATTAGGTCCTGAGGGATCAGTCTGTGGGGACTGATGCGGACCGCTCCCACGTCGGGATAGAGAGGCCGAGCTCCTCTGCCACCACACGGGCCCTCTGGACAGCCCTGAGTTGGTCCGTCAGCACTTCACTGTGCAGCATCCGCTGCCACCGCTGTTCACCTTAAGAACCATCACCGGCCAACGCCGAACAGCGCCAGAGCATGTGGTCTAAATCGAGTAAACTCCCACACTTGCTACAATAGACTGTTGTTATGTTGTTCTTATGTGGGGTTTAACGTCCCAAAACCAGCTCTGATTATGAGAGACGCCGTAGTGGAGGGCTCCGGAAATTTCGACCACCTGGGGTTCTTTAACGTGCACTGACATCGCACAGCACACGGGCCTCAACATTTCGCCTCCATCAAAATGCAGCCGCTGCAGCCGGGATTCGATCCCGCGACCCTCGGATCAGTAGCCGAGTACCATAGCCACTAGACCACCCTGGCGGGGCATAATAGACTGAAACTCCGAAACTCCGCAGTCGGGATTAATTTTATTCATGATGACCGGGTTAGGGTACGTCCGTGTCTGCAGAAGTCTTAATTAACCGCCTGTGGCCTGTTTAACTTACAATGTGGCAGGGGGAATGCCCTGCGCCCTAAGAAATAGTGCTTTGTCATCTCGTTGTAGGTTAACAGCTGGTCCCTGAACTCGGGAACGAGAGGTCCAGCCGCTTCAGGGAGTGCACGGCACACTAATCCTCGTGCCTCCCTGTGCGCCACCTCGTTGAGGTTACGCGGGGCTCCCTTCACTGACCCCATGTGCGCCGGGAACCAAGTAACTGTATGCGAAGTGATATCCCTGCCCTGCAGCAGTCTGTAAGCTTGTTCCGGAACAAGTCCCCTCAAAAAAGCTTTAATCGCAGATCGTTAGTAACTAAACACTGAAACCCTCTCTGAATCAATTAGTGCTAGAGCAACAGCCACCTGCTCAGCGACCCCCCGATCCTTTGTATAAACAGAAGCGGCATTTCGAACACTCCCTTTGCCATCTACCACCACCACTGAATAGGCAGCTTTCCCATTAATCCATGCCGCGTCAACAAATGCTGACTCCTCCTGATCGTCTGCCTCTCGTAACAAAGCCCTAGCTCTCGCCATCCGCCTCCCTACATTGTGCACAGGGTGCACATTCCGTGGAAACGGACGCACAGTAAGATTGGCCCTAATGTTTACGTTCAACTCGTGTAGCCGCGTCCCATCATGTGACTCAGCCACCGATTCTCCTATTGACTTCAAGATATACCTACCCGCTGGTGCACCTATTAACCGCTCTCTTTGTGCTGTAGGCTGAGCGTCGGCAATTTCATCTAGAGTGTTATGCAAACCCAGTCGGAGCAACATATCATTTGATGTGCTCACAGGCAGACCAAGTGCTGCCTTAACGGCTTTTCTGATTAAAGCATCCAGTTTAGCTTTCTCCCCCCTGTTCCAATTTAACATAGCTGCGACATACGAGAAATGACACATAACGAATGCATGAACTAACCTCATTGCAGCTTCTTCTCCTAAACCCCTATGCCTATTAGAGATCCGTCTGATAAGCCTTACGGCTTCCTCCGTCTTTTTGGTGATACGCTGGATGGTTCTATTGTTCGATCCGGTCGCTTCAATTATCAATCCCAAGACCTTGATGGCTTCAACTTTGGGTATCAGCGACCCATCCCTAGCATGGATTGTAATGCAAGGCGCAACTTCTGGTACCCAGTCCTTCGGCCTACGACCTAGCTTCCTAGACTTGAAGATCAACATCTCCGACTTTTTACTGGAGCACTTGAGACCCATTAGATCCAAACATTGTTCCGTAAGCGTTATCACCTCCTGTAATCTAGCCTCAAGCTCCCCGTCACTACCACCGGCACTCGATATAGTAATGTCGTCCGCGTAGATAGTATAGCCAATACGCTGGACAGTGTCCAGTGCATTAGCCAACGTCAACATCGCCATATTGAATAACATAGGCGAGAGTACGGATCCCTGCGGCGTACCTAGACAACCCAATTTTAAGACTTCCGACTTGAGCTCCCCAAACCTAAGACATGTCCTTCTATCCATAAGGAAGGCCTTGACAAAATGAAATAGCCGCTGCCCCAGATTCAAGTCCGATAGCACCTGTAGAATGTAAGAGTGATGGATATTATCGAAAGCTTTTTCGACATCAAGTCCAAGTAGTACCTTAGTATCTCTTTTCCCCCTATCGAGTAGCTGATGCTTAATCGTAATCATAGCATCCTGAGTTGAGAGGCCGGGCCGAAATCCTATCATAGAGTGCGGGAGGACCCCATTACCCTCAACATAACGCGTTAGCCTATTTAAAATCACATGCTCAGCGACTTCACGAAACACGATGTCAGGGAAATGGGTCTGAGATTGTCTATCCCTATGGCCTTTCCAGGTTTGGGTACAAGAACAGTAGTCGCAAGCTTCCACTCTTCAGGGAAAGAGCCTTCCTTCCATCGCTTGTTTATCTCCCTCGTAAGGAACGCAATAGACCCTTCGTCTAAACTGCGTAAAATCTTATTCGTGATGCCATCCGGCCCTGGTGCCGACCGACCATTAAGGTCTTGCAGCGCCACCCTTATATCACTTTCATTGAATTCCTCATCCATAACTTTATTTTCATCCCCGCTATATTCCAAGACATTACGCGCATCCTGCGAGGTCTCTAATGGAAGGTATCTGCCAGCCAAATCCTTCAGTAACTTTTCCTCCTTGGTGTCCCGACACGATTGATGAACCAACTTGCCTATCACCGTCCTCTGATTAGATTTAGTTTTTGTTTGGTCCAGTAAATGTTTGAGCAAACTCCAGCCACCTCCCCTTTTAATTCGACCATCAATAGAATTACACAGTTCATCCCACTGCTGTTTAGACAATGCACGACACTGGTCTTCAATCTCCCTATTCACCATGGCTATACGCTTTCTAAGCCTTCTGTTCAACCTCTGACCTTTCCATCTCGTTAGCATTGACTCCTTTGCTTCCAACAAATGCGCTAGGCGACTATCCGTTTGCTCAGTGTCAATATCTGTCTTAGCCTCCTTAGTAGTCGCCTCAACGTCACTTTTAAGTTGACTAGTCCACTGTTACAGGGTCATCTCTCCCTCCTCATCACCGGTTGTCTGTGCTCTTCGTGTCCTAAATGCATCCCAATCAACGACCCTAAATGTGCGCTCCTTTTTATTAGCGACAACTAAAGTAATCATCAGTAGGTAATTGTCGCTACCAAAATCAATATTAGAATTGGACCAGGACGATTCCTGCACCCCCCGAACAAAAGTGAGATCCGGTGTAGAATCTCTACATGTCGACGTGCCGCATCTTGTGGGATACGAAGGATCCGTAATGAGAGATAAATTTAGGTCGACTGCCTGCTGCCATAGTCTCTCCCCCTTAATAGTGCTGTATACGTACTTCCACGCATAATGAGGTGCGTTAAAGTCACCTCCAATGAGCGAAGGTGCATCTTTAGCCAGATTAGCTGCCTTGGTCAAGTGAGATTTGAAACTCTGCTTTATGTCCCGGGGGCTACTGTACAGGTTAAGCAGGTAGACGCTTCTGTGACGTGCCCCTTGCCGACCTAAAATGATCTCCACCATAATATACTAAATTCTGCAATCCACCATGTGAAGATCATGCCTAACATATGCCAACCTCCTATTAACGAGAGTTGCGAGTCCTCTGCCCTGCCCATTATCCTTAACCTCTGCTGTGAATCCCGTTAAGCTCACCCTAGACGTCAGTGTTTCCTGTAACATACTAACCTGAGGTTTCGTGTCATGCGTTCTAACAAACTGCTGCAGGGGAGCCTTCTTATGATTGTACACCCTACAATTCCACTGCCAAATGCTAAATGGACTATTCATTAGAGCCATCTTCACCATGTAAATTCGCTGTACTTATCTTGGGCTTAGCTTCACTCGGTGACTTACCCTGCTGAACCAGTCGCTGAGAGCACTCCCGCTCCATAGCAGGGACCACCGTCTCGTTTAAATATACCTCAATTTTGCCTAATCTCTGAACCGTGTTCATTTCCCGCTCTTCTATCTGCTCCAACCTAGTAATGACCTTATTTACACTTTTTTGCAATGTCAACATCATTTCTTTAAGCTCCGAACCCACCTTACCCTGGGCCCGTAACTTAGAGGAGAGGGCCCGTTTTTTCGGAGCCGGCGTCTCCTCGTCAGCCATATTCTCTTCTGCTACCTTCACAGACCGAGGTACCTCAACCGGGTCATCATGTTTGCTGCCCTGCCTTAAGCTATCGCTGTTGCCGGACGGTAAGGCACTCCTAAGTTCCGCTCTCTTTTGTAAGCCCTTCAATGGCTGCTTTTAGACTATGATTCTCTCTCTCCAACTGCGCTATCCTATCCTTATCCTTATTACTACTCACATGCTCCAGGCGCTGCTCACGCGCCCGGCCGGTGGTGGTGAAACCCTTGGCCTTGTCAGCCCAGGTAGTATGGCTTCCAGCTGCACCGCCACCTCCACCAGCTGCAGGAAAGCGCACATGCGCCTCCCTAGAAACGGAGCGGCTTTTGGCCGCAGGAGTCCCAGTCGCCGGCCGCTGCCTCGACTGGGGCCGAGAGCGCGAACGCCCCTTCGAGCGTTGGTGAGCCAGCTGCGCTGCTTCGGCTGCCGCTTGTCCCGCCGCTATCACCGCCCTGGCTCTTTCTTGTCGCCGAACGCGCACTACGTAGTGAAGCTGGTACCGTTGTCTGCATTGTTTGTCCGCCGTCAGGTGTCGGCCGCCACAGAGCTTGCAACAAGGCACGCAGTTGTGATCGTTTTCAGTGTTCAGAGCCCCGCATCCTCGGCATTCTAAACAGTCGGGCGCTGGACACACATCTGCTCGATGTCCAAGCTTGCCGCACACATATGTCCACCTGGTTGCGATATAGCAAACACCGCACCAGCTTTGGCCCATATCTGACAAAATTGGGCACCCTTAACCCGTCGAAAACTACGATAACCGACCGGGTATTCTTGATTCTCTTGACAGCCATAGTCAGTGGATTGCGATTGTTAACGATGTTCCGCTCAAGTGTCGCAGGGCCATCCGTGATGTCCACGTTGCGAATGACCCCTTTACACGTAGTGTGTGGGGCCGTTTCGTATGCACCGACTTCAAAATCCTTGTCCGCCACCCTGATGGACTTGAGTCGCACATAACGTTCAGCGTTGCTCCTTTCTGGCGTACTGGCCACCAAGATATTTTGCTTAAAATTAGGGCAGATAATATCCTCCTTAGTCTGTTCAGAACTGAGGCCTGCCGCATCGACAACAGCATTACCCACTGTTGTAGGACTAACTTTCTCCAAATTCAGCCCACCCCGTGGGCGAATCACTATTTTGATATGTTCTTCTGACATTGGTGGCATGCGCTTCTTGATTACCAAGGCTCGGCGTTCACCTGCACCTTTTCGTTCAGGCATCTCGCTTTGTGAGTCACCATCGCCCAATCCAGGCTTCGTCAGAGCTCTAGATCTTCGGCTAGACTCTGTCCGCCATCCCAGATCTTCATTAAAGTCCTTTGGCAGGAGATCTTGCCCTTCGACATGCATCGCTGCCATGACGGACGTAACCTCCGTAATGGGTTCAGAGCATGCAGCCCTGTGTTCCTTCAAATGATTCCTCGAACTCGTTATGCAATATCCATTTGCCGCGTCATGTAGTGGCGTATTACTATTTTTCCACGTAACATTACGTTTGTTAATGCGATTCCTCGGCAGACGTTATACCTGTTTAGATCTTTTAGCGACGATTTTTCAACCACAGGCGTAGCCCAGTCGCTCGACTACCACGCAGAGAGTGTGGGTTCGAATCCACGCAGAGGGCAAGTTGGAATACTCCTCGGTCCTGGTTATTTTTTCTAAAATTTGCAGCGATAGTGGTTACGGACACCGGCGGCGGCGGCGGCGGCGACGGACAACTACGGCGCAAAAACGAACGTTGCTGTGATCTCATAACAGCTTACGCTGTAAAAACATGGAAAGCTGACACACCACATCTGCAAGTGTGCGGCGCGACGATCGTGTTCTTCCTACTATAAGTCTCGCATATTCCTTTCTACTGCGCTTCCTCGCAAAAGAAAGCTGCGGAGAGAGACAGGGGTTAAGCCCACGTTGTCGAGCGCCATTTTTCGAGCGTTATTGTCTCAAGAACCACATGAGTGGCCTCATAAGTACATAAGCGCTTCTGTACCGGGCCTTTACTAAAGGAAATACGGCGGGGACCTCACCAATCTGAGAATAACTTTTCGTAATTGGACGCACTTTTACCTTAATCGTCCAGGTAGAACATCTGCCCGCAAGCACAAGCCCAGGCAGGCTATAGAGTGTACCAGCGTGTAGGAGTGTATAGAGTGTAGGAGCGTCGATCACCGATCGTAAGGTGAAGAAACTCCTGAAAGCGTTAGCCCTGTTTCCTACAGGACGTTTTTGGTGTTCTGCTGATGTGTGGATGCATTGCTTTGTTTTCGAGAAGACGTTAAACACGCATCTGCGAAGGGTACATATGACTGGGGGCGGAGAAATGAGACATGGAAATCAAGACAGCGTCACTGATAAACAACGTGGAGCCCGATATCTGGCGCGCATTTCTAGTCTCAATGACAGATCACAATGGCAGATTGCGTTCTCACAGGAGCTTATTTTAGCCTTTTTTTTTTTTTTGCTAAGAGCTCCTCGAGTACGAAGAATTCTCGCGCACGCTTATCTCCGATTCAATGTACGTGTCTTAAAAAAATCGTCATATTATTGGCGTTGTGAAGCAGTATCCACGTAGCACCGGCTGTACAAGTAGATATTTAGGAGCGCAAGACTTCGTGGTTGATGTCCTCGTCCACTTCTGAGAGCACAACCAAGCTTTGTTGACTTTTCGCTGTGGGATGTTGCAAGAAACTGGTGCGCTTTCCTTGCCCAAAAGCACCGTCTACGACTGCATCTTAACATCTCCTAATGCCAGCGCAAGCAGACGATTCGGCGACAGCGCAATTCGTTATGAATCTCTCATTTTCCAGGTCAAGGATAGAGCTTCTGCAAGCAGGTTATGAGAAAATCCGCCTTCGTGTTTCCATTCTTAGCAAGCATGCTTCTGCTGTTTTGTTTTTTCGTAGAAGAAGCACCTAAACGAATATCGCTAATCGATACTCGCATGTACTTTGTACCTACCAGTTTAGGCATTTTTTCGCGGCAGCATAAGTGTTTCCTTGCGACAGGAAAGTGCGGCAACCAGCTTTCAGTGACTAATGACACATAACCCGAATCGAACTTATAAAGGGCGGACGCAGCTCCACGCGTATTAAACTTTGAGCAAGTAACCAAGAAGAATATTATGTTGATATTTGCTTATTGTAGCCTAATCATTACTACTTTTTTCTAGTTTCGTGAACGAAGTAAAGACCGCCTCGTGTGGATAAATTGCTGCTTACAAGCGTCGAATGCATAGTCACGCCATTGAAGTGCCCCTTCAGGAGTTCATCTCTGCCTGTCGACTTAAAGTTGTTTATTGGGAGTGCAGTCATGCGGAATTTGAAGCCTATGGCGCAACAGTAGACCGGCCGAACGCTTGAGCACCCTAATGCCCCCAGAGGACAGCGCACACATTTTACGTTAGTCTCACTTGATTCATGTTTCATGATACAACAGCCACCAGCACGACGCATTCGCCTGCCTTCAGTTCGGAACTTTCCATTTGTCGCGATTAAAGGTAAAAGTGAGTCCCATCTAAGCTTCGCTGATAATGCACTGTAATCTTCCTGATATGCGTTGCGCGCAGTCCCATCACTAATTGTTTCCTGAAGCAAAATAAGAAATAAATAAAAAAGAGGTATCGGGGGAAAGGGGGGGGGGGCTAGATGTGGGTAAACGCATCTGAAGAAACACCAACAGGAGTCAGGGAAGCTGGTCTCATACACCTTCTTGAAAGAAAATTCGGCGCTGTGCAGTTGTCTGTTCTTAGCCGACGCTGGCGCTATACCCACAGATCACGCTCGACTCTACATTGTTGCCTCAAGCACCGGCAATATTCGCATTCCAAGAATTACAGTTTGCCTGCACGTATACGCGAAGTATTACTCTACCTTGGAAGAGCGCCATACTTCAGAAAGTTGTGTTTATGTAAACATGGTTACGTGCAACGTAAAGAGAATTCAGCATTCCGTGGATGATCATCGTGACAACTGAAACGCGTTGATTCTGTGTGTCACAATGAACAGAGATTCAATTCGCTGTTGCTAAGTCTGGCAGCATGCATGACCGTGTTGTGATAAAGGGAAGAAATTTTCACGGACTTTCCGAGGCTCGCAATGTTTTGTTAAGAAGCCATAACCTAAAGTTTGGATGGATGGATGGATATTAGGAGCGTCCCCTTTATAACGGGGAGGTAGCCGGGCCACCAAGCTCTAGCTTTATTTCTGTTTCCTCTACAAGCAATTCTTTTCCCGAATCACACATATTTTCACAACTAATTTTTCTCCTCGTTTATTTATTTTATCTATTATCGTCCCGCTGTGATGTAAGAATCTTACGCGAACTACCTTGCGCTTTTGTTTGCTTCATACTTTTGCGCCACCAATGCTCTAAGCGACTTTTACTTATCTCTATCGCCGGCATATTCAACTTTCCCCTGTTACTCCTGAAACCCATGACCTCCTGTAGGGTAGTGTCCACAGCTACACCTGGGTGGACATCTGTACATTCAATCACAATATGATCTGTCGTTTCCCTAGCTTTTCCACAGCACGTACATGTGTCCCCTTCTTTATTGAATTTCGCTCTGTAACTTCGGGTTCTCAGGCAACCGGACCTTGCCTCAAACAGTAAAGCGCTTCCCTTTGAATTATCGTAAAATTTTTTCTCTTGATTTCGTCTTTCCCTTTTCGGTAGTTGTTCAATGCCGGTTTCTTCTCCATTCTTGCTATTCAATCCCAGTTCCCCGCCGCTCTGACCATGCTCTTAACGCTCTTTTTCGTCCCATCCGTTTCGTTACTGGATGTATACTTCAACTTCAACTTCAACTTCAACTTTATTCTTCTAGTTACAGAGTTACTTAATGGTAAGCCTCCTAGTTCTCTTCCTCCATTTTGAATCAACGTTCTCCCTATACAAATACCTGAATACTTTCGCTGCCCATCTACTTTCTTTCATATTCCTTAATCTCTGTTCGTACCTAATTTTACTCTGAGCTTCCCTTCCCTCAAAGTCAGACCATCCCATATCCCCCTTAACAGCCTCATTTGTGGTCTTCCCATGGGCGCCCAGTGCGAGACGTCCGACCGTCCTCTGATTCACGTCCAGCCCTGATTGTACCTCTGACCTCATGCACACCACTGAGTTTCCGAATGTAAGTGCTGGCACCATTACACCTTTCCACAAACCTCGAATTACCTCGTACCTGTTGTAACCCCACTGCGCTCTATGCTTCATTATTGCGGGGTTCCTCTTTCCTTTAACTATCATAGCTTTTTCTTGTACTTCCATGTATCTATTCCCATCATTTATCCATATGCCGAACTATTTGTACTCTCGTACTCTGGGTATCTCCTCGCCCTGTATTGATATGGTCTGATCGTTGCTGTCATTGAATATCATCCAGCCGCATTTTGTCACACTAAATTTTAGCCCTAAATCTTCACTTTCCCGACCACATATATTAACCAGACCCTGCAAATCTGTTCGACTGTCTGCGAATAGCACAATATCGTCTGCATAAAACAACCCGGGGAGCTTTTGTTCTATCACTATACCTGCCGGTCTGTACGGCAGCTTAAAACCAATATTGCTCATCTCCAATGCTTTCTCCATTCTCCTCATGTAAAGCCTGAATAATAGTGGGGACAACGGGCATCCCTGCCTCAACCCTTCACCTATATCGACGGCCTCCATTCCACCATTACTCGCCATACCTTCCCATTCCACACTACTGTATTTCCACTGTATATTTCCTTTAAGAGCTCTATACAGTCATCCCCTATACGAGCCTCTTTCATTATGTCCCATAAAATACTCTGATTCACATTGTCGTACGCACCTCGTGTACAGCGCTTCCAGTGGTCGTTGCGAAAACCACACTTTCAGCACGACTGTATTACTGAATTGAAATTTCATTGCATCATTCAATCAGTCAATGAATTCAATCGGATCAGCAATGGTAGTTCAATGGCGCCAGATAAACAAGCACTGGTGCGATAAAACAAGACTGCATAGGGCGGCCAAACAATTTGAAAAGTCAGCGCGACAACAAACGTTGCGGAATATTGCGGTGTGTCGTGCTGTGTTCGTACACCCTAGCAAATAAGAGTAAAATATACCTTTTATCTAACCGATAGGTGCAGTGCACAGCTGCTTGCTTGTTTCGAAGCCGTAAAATTGGATGCGCGATTTGCACACCGAGATCCTACAGTAGGAGATTGCTCTTAAGGTACAAATGCTACGTTAAACCTATCAGGTAGCAGCAGGGCTTGGGGTCGAATTCAGAAACCTCCTCCTATTTGTCGTCGCCTGGTCCGTTTCTCCAATGTTATGCCGCCGAATCATTCAAAACGGGGTGCCAAGTAACACCGCCCAGGGATTTCGCTGGCAGCAAGCACAGTGGCTGAGTCGTCACTTGTTTTTTCGCCATAGTTAAACATTCGAACTCTCTAGCCTGCCATTCTTGGTATACTTTCTTGGCCGCTAACCCCTTGCCTCCATTGTTCGTAGTTTGTTGTGCCTTGTTGCAGGACGGGTGTTGATGTGTCCGCGTATCGTGTGTGAATTCGTTCTTTCGTCGCGCGCAGACAGCGAGAAAGAGCTCGTGATAGTTTCTTCAAGTGCGAAGCAAATCATGTCCGCCATTTTCGCTTAGACCTTGTCCGCGGCTATTGGTATTTTTTCCTTCACTCTCGCTTTGCACCGGATATTTGTTGGCTAACCCTGCTCCCAATATTGATAGTGGTCTCTTCCTGATAATAGGACGCACGCTGAAACTATGGAACGATTCAAGAAAATTCAGCAAGAAACTCTGGTAATAGATTTTGTGAGCACGTTGATAGCATATCACGAATAAAATCCAACTCCGAGGGCATAAGCAACTCAGTATACTAAGTGAAAGCGAGCATAGGTAAAGAAAATGAAGAACTCGGTGATATTATAGATGACATGAACAAGAGAATGCGGGGAAACACCTTGCATATCAAAGGTCTTCCTGAATCAGAAGAATCAAAGCTTTGAAAAGATAAAGACCATTCTGTGGGGATTTTTCTCCGCTCACGGTGACATAGAATCCTCCGAGACATTGAACGTGCCCATTGTATTGACCAAGCCCGGAGCAGTTTCATTCGCCCATGATCATAATGTTCTTGAGTTACAAATAAACAACTAAAGCACCGTGCTACGTTTTCAAAGTAAAGAATGTAGTCACACCCAGGGTATGACCGGAAAAAAAAGGACAGAAAGTTGAGCGAGTTGGTAACATTCCATAATCAAAAGAAGAGGCGTGCAGGACACGGACACAAGAAGAGAAGTGAACACCACGAACGCCGTGGTGTTCACTTCTCTTCTTGTGTCCGTGTCCTGCACGCCTCTTCTTTTGATTACGGAAAAAAAACTTTTGGCCAAAGATCCAGTTAGCGCATAAGAGGATTCGACACTTTGCTAAGCAATACCGTGATAAAATCGGGTGTTTTACGCTACCATTTTAACACACCTGGCATGCAAAACAGCATCTATCGATAAGCTCATCGTCCAATTCTGTTGTCGTAGGGTATAAAAAGCCAATCTTTGCAAAAGGTACCAGCCGCAGTGGTTCAAAACTAATTACCTGCGCATCAAATTTCACTGCTGCTGGAAATCTTCCGAAGCCAATTTAGGAATGCCCATGACACAAAAGTACTGATAACAAAGTGCGATGGTGATATTATAGGTGCTGAAGTGCGGCTCCTTGAGAGCATTGCTGATAATGAACTTTCGTTCTCGTGTTGTTTTCGTTCACCTGTTCACAAATCACATGTTGTTTTCGCCAAGACAGAAAAGTACCGCGGGGAGGTGGCGTGATAATTGGTGTAAAGAAGTAATTCCAGCCGTCTTTTATACCTATCGACTTACCCCCTGAAATGATTTCAATCTCTACGCTTCACAGCCACGTGTACTGTGTTATTGGTTCGTGCTGCAGATCTTCTGATAGCGAGCCCGAGTTCGTGAATCCTCTTGACGTCCCCATTGAAGAAATCACAAATAAGTTTCCGAATGTCATGCTTCTACTGGCCAGTGATTTCAATTATCCATCCATATACAGCCTGGAATCTTCTAAGGCGCATTGTCGGACTAGAAGGCTAGGATCCTTAACACAAAGCAGCGCGACAAAACAGAGTCCCTGTCTTATGGCGTTGCTCTGTGCTGTGGGATATTCTCTTACCGGTAGCAGTAATCGCAGAGAATTGCTTCATTTTGCTCATACCGTAAATATTCATAACCTGAAGCAGATGGTAAGGAAACTAACATTAGGCGAAAGTATTCTTGATGGGGTATTTACTAACCATCCTAAACACGAGATTACTCTTGTTCTTGAGGAAATAGGTGACCACAATTTCGTACGCTACAGTCTGGAGGTACCGCACCAAAGGAAGACTAAAGAAATCAAAAGAACACTAGACTACACTGGCTCAGATATTAGCACAATAAACGACACGTTTACAACACATGTGATTGGTTGCTTCCACGATTTCGGAAACTCCTCAGTTAACCCGCACTGGTGTTTAGTTAGAGAGATCCTTAAGGAAGTGGAAGATCGCTGCGTGCCAAAAGCAACTGTCTCGTCCAAAGCGGACCATCCTTCGTTCACACGTGACGTGAGTATAGCTATTAACAAGAAAAAAGAGGGCGTTTACAAAAGCGCCGAGGTCAAATAGTGATTTAAATTGGGATAATTACAGAAACCTGTCAAAAATTATCAATATCGGCAATAAACGATGCTCAAAGCAAATATTTTAACTTTACCTACATTATCTAATGAGGAGCGACACTGGGGAATTCTGCCGGGTGATAAATGTGAAAGTAAAGCAAACCAGCGTACACCTTAAATATGAAGATGGCGACTTACTCTCTGTAGAAAAATCCGCTTAATATTTCATACAGCATTCTGCTTAGGTATTTGCAGACGAATTGCCGCTACAGACAACAATGCTTCCAGTGAGTGCATGCTGTTTCGAAGGCGTTTCAATCTATCACAACTGAAACAGGCGCAGAAGGCGCTGCACAGAGAGCATTGCGCAAAACTTGCCCTGTTCCGGCAGTATCAACGCAAAGCTTTCGAACCTATCTCCAGATAATTAATCCTACCTCTTGTCACTAACATTCCAACAGCCAGTGGACACTGGGCGCCTTCCTGATGGCTGGAAAATAGCGCATGTCATTCGTTGTTTTAAATGTGGAGACAAGGACTTCGCTAGCAGTTGCCGCCCGATTTCTTTTACATCTATTTGCTGTCTGTCATGGAATGACACTGCCTCTAGGCGGACTAATTGTAGATTCACGGCACTCACGCGCATGCGACGTCAGAAGCTCCTCGACCCCTTTGGAAGAAAACTTTGTGCCTTCACACGCTAGCCCAAGCGTGATTCTCGAAACATCGCGGAAGCACCGATTTGGGTCAGCAGTACAAGTGCGCACAACGGTACGCATTTGTGCTGTCGGCACGAGAAAGTGTTTGGGCATCGCTCTCAACCGTGCACTAACTGCGAGAGGTATATTTTGGGAGGAGCCAAAAATGCAATGCTGGAGTAATTATCTATAAACACGCCCCGATTCCACAGACAGCGAACCATGGGAAACAAGAGCGTATTTGAACGCGCAGTATTAATGGGCGCAGGGTTCTAGTCGCTTGCCAACATGTCATAAAAGCCGATCATCGCGTATCACTTGTAGAAGTTGTTAGCCTGGCTTCCTACGGGATGACCACCTAACCTTAGCCGTTTCTTGTAGTTGAAGCGCATGCTTTCCGTCTGCAACGTAGGCATCGGGACTTGGTCTTGAGTTAGCTTAACCTGCTCGAGATTGCCTTCAAGCACTTGCTCCTCGGAGACATTGGCGCTGCAACTTCATCGAAACCGAAACTGTGCCAGATATGGGCTTCTCGCATCCGATCGTCGAGGACCCTTCAGCGTCGCGGTCATCACCACGTATTCCATCACCTGTTTATAGGCTTTAACTTTCTTCCTGAACTTTCATTACCTTTTGTAAATTAGATTCATGCATAGTGTTCGCGTTACCTTACTTGTTATCTTAAGCTCCTTAGCTATTTGTTATTTTCCCATGCTAATATTTGTGAAGCTCCTTGATCGCTGTTAAGTGTTTAATTGTTACTTTGAATGAAGTGTCCTATGCCTTGTATTCTTTTTGCTACCTTATCGCTATATAAAAAAACTGTGTTGTTTTGTTTTTCCAAACACGACGCCGATCCTTTCACTGTGTATTCTTCTGTACGGAAGGACCGAAACTGCTCTGATTCCCTTCGCCGAGTTCGCGTCGGTGAATGCATGAATGGCGGCCCTGTAACACCGTCACATGCTCGAGTATATCTTACATACTCAGACAATGTCTCACCTTCAATCGAATAAGTTGTTTTCTGAAAAAGTAACAAGGCTTTCAAAAACATAGATCCCGTAACACACAGCTGCTTGAGCTAGTTACCGGCTTTTTTTTTTGAAGTTTGAAGTTTGAAGCTTACTTGTTTTTTTCCTTGGTACATGTATTGACACTTTTAGGGACCCAACAAATTCGTTAAAGGGTCCCTAACGGCATTATAACATAAAAAACACTAAACGGCAATGGTCATTGGTGAGACACTAAATAGTATTGAATATCAAAAACATAAGAAATAAGCTAACACATAATATAGTTGTATAAGAAATGGTCAACATTACTAAACCATCAAAACATAAACGACGCGTTAATTTGATGTAATGAGCACAAAGACTTTTAAATATGTGATATGTATAAGTGCGAATTTGAATAAATGTGAAAATCAACACTAGAAATGCCTTAGTAGGACGAATTGTTATGGAGCGAATTTTTCAGTTCTTGCTAGGAAAGAGGGCACTGACGGGGCTGTTTTTATACTAGTAGTGAGGCTACTCGAAATGGGAGTTCCTCGGAATTCGACAGTTTGAAGACAATAATTGAAATTTATTTTTGGTAGTAAAAGTCGGATGCCTGAAAAGCACCCGTTAGCTCGAGGTAACGGACGAAGAGACACCGACAGTAAGTTGAGACTACCGTTAAGTATTTTGTATATTATAGATGCTATATTAGGTGTAATCAGATTGTGTACACTTAACACACTGAAAATTTTAAACAAAATGAGATACTCTTTGAGCTTACACAACTCGATGAGTATTTCATTTTTCATCGATGCAATTTTTATCTATTGTACCAAAAGCATTTGATCGCGTCCCTAATCAACGCCTTCTAAGCGAAGTACGTAGTCTTCCGTTAGACAACAAAACATTTCAGTGGATCAAATGCTTTATAAACGACAGACTTCAATGTGTTATAATCGATCACTAAAAATGTATACAGACGCGATAGAAGTCGCGACTGCCACAGAGGTCACTTTGGGGGCCACTGTGATTTTTAATGTATATTAATGATGCGTCGACTAACATCCACTCTTCCGTGCATTATTTTGCACTTGACACCTAATTTATAAATAGGCAACCATGACGACGCTTTAAACTGCAGTCGGCACTTTCTCACTGGTTCAGCAAATGCAAATGCAAATTAACGTTGAAAAGGCAAAACAAGTTAAATTTTGCAACAGTGCCAATTTCTTCCCGTAAAAGTACCTAATCAACAACTGTTCGTTTGAAGCACTACTTTAGGTTAAATACTTAGAAGCTTTCTTGTGTTACAACCACAAATGGAAAAATCACATGGAATTATTCAAAAGGGAATATTTACAAATTGTGGCGTTCTGAAACGCCATTTTCCTAATTCAGGGACTAAATATCAGGAATTTAATTCATTCGTTAAACCACCGTTACAGTACGCATCATCTAAACCACCTTTATCAAGCTTGCCTCACTGTCATGCTGGGGTCAATTTAAAGTAAAAGCGCTAGATTCATCTCGTGCTCCTTTTCACGTTTTCATAGTGTATCATCCATCAAAAGGAGAGTTGCTATTTTACCACTCGTAACACGCATAAAATGTTCGCGATCATGCTTTTTTCACATTCTTTACTATAGAGACAGTCCTTTTCACGCAAATTTATTGATCCAGACGATATTAGGGTCGGAAGCGATGACGATCAGAAGGTGTGCCCATTATTTGCTCAGACTGAAAAATATTTCCACTCACCTTTGGTCTTATCGATTAACGAGTGGAACGCCCTTTCGCAAACCATTACCAACATTAAGGAATTGACTTCTTTCCAATCAGCTCTACTTACCTACCTCAGTGAGCAATCCTACCACAGTAGCTGAGCTCTGTCTGATTTCTTAATCATTTATTCTGTGCAGTTATGTTGTCTTTTTGGCTGTCCAATATCATAGTTACTGATCAGGCTGCACCGCCATACCTGACCTTGCAATGTTGCATTGATTTTTTGACTGAACTATACGTTACCTCAATTCTGTAATATTCGCGTTCTCTTTTGACTTGCTTGTTTTCTTTTGTGTTCGGTGTGTCCTTTTACTAAGTTTCCTTATTGGTTGTGCAAATCTACTGTTGTAGTCCTTGGGGTAAATGAATGAAATAAAATAAAATTTTTATAGAATCGGGATATTTTCAAACTTTCTCCTACGAACATTTCGTCGTTTTGCAGTTATTCTGAATACGGGCCCCGGATTTGCGTCACTCACCTACAGTGGTATCTTAGTTGTTAATTATGTATCCTTACGGAATCACCATGTATGCGGACAGCGAAGACGTATTCATGAAGTCCAAAGAACTAAAATTGCAGGAAAAAGTTTAATACCATTTGTTGTCTGTTTCATGCTGGTTATGGGAAAATTTAATGCAATTCAACAAAAATAAATAGTAGAGCATATTGCATGCAGTTAATAAAATTGTAAATAGCAAGTTCAGAATTACCTTTGAAGGAGATTCATTTGTAAGATGCGGCACTCTCATATGTCACAGTGGAAATACTCCAAGAGCACCGATCTTGGAACGCGCATATCAACAGGCTAGCAGTGGAACTTGGAGAGCGCGTGAGAGGGCTGTACAAAGCGACTGCTTTCGTCCCCGTGTGGCTAGTGAAAGCTAGGTATCATGTGCTGTTTTAGTCAGAGTTACGCTATTAAGTATGGGGAACGACAAAGCAAGGTAAATAAATTAAGTAGTATGCTACAAAACATGCAGTACGGTGCCTCGAATGATATAGCAGTAACTCGCAGGATTTTAGAAGAGTGCCATTATTTCTAAAGGCTAATATGCTAGGAGGTTTCCAAATATTTGATTTTGCATCCTTCAATTACTATATCGTACAAAAAGTCTTTGAAATATCAAACACTGTCCCCTGTTAATAAACTTGAAAGAGATTGGGACTCCGGTATTAGTCCAAACCCCTTTAAGAAATTGTTGTGTTGTTCAAGATTGACACCCATCTTTAGGTTATCCGATTTGAAATCCCTGTAATTTCCTATATTCCGTATTATGCGTTCCGTTTATGTATAATGACTTTGTCGTGCATTTGTTTCGGAAACCGATGTGAGTTTTCTCACTTATATGACACTATGACACTCTTTCGCGAAGCGTAGTTAGCACGCATACTCTCGTATTACATATTCTTATCTTGCTCATTCCGTAGAAAGGCAACTTTTATGGTTCTGCCATTAGGCATTGTTTAAATATGTCAGTGAACTGTGAAATTGTGGAATTTTAAACTCGAAAGATTTCTTGACGAACTTCAGTGACTTTCACCGCATCTATCTATCTATCTATCTATCTATCTATCTATCTATCTATCTATCTATCTATCTATCTATCTATCTATCTATCTATCTATCTATCTATCTATCTACGTCTCGGTGCTCTCCAGGTGGCCTCGTTCACCTGGTATACCCAAAAATTTCGGGTGTAAGGTATAAATGCATGACGAACATAAATGACTGATATTTACCCTACTAACGTCACATACTCGTCATGTACCTCATGAATAACGATCCTGCAATCACGCATAGTTTTCCGCGCCTCACACTGCGCACTGCCTTCAGAATCGGCCCAGACACGAGACGGCCGGCTTCAGGAGCTCGATCTTAAAGCGAAGAAGGAACATTGTCCTCGCATGCGACTGAAATGTAGATATAACCAACACGCAGACCCACATGCAACTTACCAAGTGGTATAGGGGGTTATTGAACACGAACCCTCTAGGTTACGTGGCTACGGTGGCTACGGTGGCTAGGCTACGGTGGCTTCTCCCATACGGTATATCGAGTAAAGAAACCTACTGCCCTTGCACTTGTGATGACGGTGCCTGTGTAACGTGAAATGCGCTTCTATTGTGTGACAAGCATTATGCCAGCAATACATACGTTCTGTTACCACTCGGTATTCTTTTGTGCAACTTTCCTCCATCAGGTAGGAATGCTTTCACGAACGACGCCTATGATAGCACATCAACGCAGCGCATAGTGCATTTTTCTTCGACCAAATAGACGTGTGGGCTTTGGACTCACGTGAGTTCCAACCTTACGTCGTGCCATGAGCTGCGATTCAGTTGCGACGGTGCTGTCGACGTTCCTGTTTAGCCCAAGCATACTCAAGAGTGGGTACATGCGCTTTCCACAGAAGCCTTCACCCTACACGCAAGACTATGCTTAATGCCTACGACATTCGTCGTAGGCAACTTCCTCGCTGACTGCTTCGCATGCTACCGATTCCCACAATGCGTGGGATATTCAGGATTTTTGTTTATCTTATAATCATCCAATAAAAGAATCATTGTATGATGCGAATAGCTTGCTGAGTATGTTTTTATTGGTTGTGTAAAATCCGTACAGATGCATTTGTTAGGCATTATTATAGCTTTAGCGTTTGTGTGTCGTTTGTGTGACTCATGATTTCAGGGATTCGCATAGCCCAGCCCACGCCGAAAACATCTGGAAAGGCTCAAATGTTTTTCGTTCATATTTCAAGTACGCATTCCTAATTTTATTACTGAGCCGAAAAGGTCGTTTAGGGATTGCTCTTCTGGTATTGACTATGCCGACGAATTTGAAACTTTAAAGACATATTAAGTCCGTAAAATTTTCACTGCAAGATCTAGCAAACGAACTTCGAGCAGCACTTCCTCTCAGCGAGAAAAAGGTATTTTCTAAAAGAAAGAAATTCGGGAAATATGAAACAGCGTCATACTCATGAGCAACGCGTAGGGCAGCATTAAATCAGATCGAAACGCATTGCTTGCCGAGAGCAGCGCACTGAAGAAAGAAAATCAGGAATTAAAAAAAATTAAATGCCGCCCTCTCAAAGGAAACCACGTAATTGGAACATTATTCCCGCTTGACATTGAGACACGGGGTATGCACTAGCGACAAAAACTTCGTGCAACTACACATTGACGTGTGCACAAAAGTAGACTGTTCTATTGCCCCTGTAGACATTGATACCGTTCACCGAGTGTCCACTGGTAAAAACCCAAGAGCAAATAACGTCATTGTTCGGTTTGCCTCGAGCGGCAGAAAGAAAGAATGCGGTCTGCCGAGCTTTTTAAAAGATATCGGCAAAAACAAAGATTGAACTGAGTGTTCCTTAAAGGTCAGCTAAATCCGCAAAACAAGGCACTCTTCTCTGAAGCATAGAGCCTAAAAAAACGCGAACAGTCGCAGTTCCTGTGGACGGACAAATGTATAATAAAGAAAGAAAAACGACAACTATTCCTGTTTTCAAGATAACAGCAATAGTTGACTTACAAGTCATAAAGTAACGCGATGCTTTCACTAAACTGAGCAGAGGAAAGCTTGACAAGATGGCGTTTGATCTTCTAGTACCGAGAACGAATAGTAGCCGGTTGTTGGAGTCGTCCTATTTATCATTACCACATCCGAATATAAGGAGCCTACAGGAGCACTACAATGAATATGTGGACCTATCTGCAAAACTGCACCACATGCTTAAATTCATTGCTTTATCACAAATCCAATTATCTGAAAACACTTGTCAAACATACCCACTCTCCTCCTATCACCTAGAACTCTCTTGTAGACCAACCCTCCCAAGCACGGAAACCATGGATGGGGATGTAGCGCTTTGGATTAGAAACGACGTAATATAGAGAGTTCGAAAGGGCATAGTCCTTAAATCTGCATGGTGCGAGGTACTTGTTTCGAGATACCTCCAGACAAAGCAGCGAAGAGCTTTGTACCCCATAAAAATAAACGTTGATTACTAGGCGTGATCTACAGGTCACCGCAAGACAATAAAAATCACTTTCTATCTCAATTAGGTGGTTGATATCCTAACATTAACAATACCACTCAGATTATTACATTAGGTGATGTCGACATTTACATCAACTGAACCGACATTTATAACTACCCAATCCTATAAATAAGCTGCCGATTACAACAGTTAAATTACCAACACCCATTACTAACTCAAGACAGAGTATATTAGACTGCATAATATCAAACATATCTCGCACCAAATTTCCTAGCGGAATATTAGTACCTGGCATTACTGATCATTTCCTGTATTCACAACTATCCCATGCAGCAATCAGTCACATACTCTGCAGAAGCGTATAACATAAAATCATAACAGTCTCGACGCCCTAATGAAGGGAAATTGGCACTTTGTGTATTTAGCATATACTACTGGCAACAAACATGAAGAGTTTATAAATACATTCGAGTATTGTGAAAAGCATAGCTCAATTTATTCCATAGGTGTCAAGAAGAAACGTAATGCGGAAACCATGACTCACAGTTATTTGTATGTCAATACATGACAGACAGAACATCTATAGAAAAATAACGCTGAAGCTGCACAAGCAAACCTTAGAAAAAAATATGCGCCATATAAGAAAACCCCTGCAAGCTTCTTTTTTTTGTATGCTCGAAACCGCGATTAGCCCTGAAAGCCCAATCGAACTTTCGAAGGAACCGATTTTCAAGTTAACATTAACCACGGGCACGGTGACTGAATGGCTATGTGAAAAGTGATAAATAACATCTAAAACACGTCCAACACAAACAATATCTCTGGAATCTCAGAATCTCGCACGATGGTAAGTGATCCTTCTACTATTGATAAAAGCTTCAGTATTTATTTCACTACACTGAGTAACTTTTTGGTTGTAAACTACTGGCATACACCACAATAGATACGTCCACAACGATCAACGTTTTAACTCTTTTTCACAGGCCTACCGATCCACATGAAGGGAAAAACGTAGCCTAATCATTAAGAAGTAATTCATAAACAAGTGTGCGTGACGTATCTTTATCACTGTTTAAGCACCGTTGGATAATTATATGTAAAACCTAATTGCATATCATTAACGAAATTCTCCTATGGGTACAATTCCGACACTATTAGAAATTTCCATGTTCGTGCCAGTTTTCAAGAAAGAAGATAAGATGAATATGTTAAATTACGGTCCACTATCCGTGTTGTCTCCGTTTTTCGAAGCTTTTGATAAGGTAGTACTACTCCCACGTGATCAGTGCGCAACAACATACCACGTTTATGCCGAACAGCAATACGGGTACATGAAAGGAAAATCGATTGAAACAGCGTTAACGTTGTGGAAACTGAAAAATAAACTTGGAAAGAAAACATTAAGCGTGGGTATTTTGATGGACCTAGAAATGCTTTAGACCCTGTGAATGACAACGTACTACTAAAGAAACTTGAAGAGTGGGATTCGTGGAGCACCATTAAACATAATTAGCACGTACGCAAGGAACCGGCCACAGTACGTGGTGGTCGAAAACAGGTCAAAAGATTCCCCAGGGATCCATGTAGGTCCCCTCGTTATCCTGGCATATATGACTTGCCAGGCTCCTCTCAGAACAACGCATTTTATATGCAGACGATACGAATATTTTTCTTACAAGTGGAATGAAGACAGAGCTTTACAAAAAGGGGTAATGATATCCTTCTGATATTATCTGATTTGCTGCAATTTAACTGTCTTCTAGCAAACATAATTTTATTTTATTTATTTATTTACATCATACTGCAGGCCATGTGGCCCAAGCAGGAGGGGCAGTGTACAGTATAAAAAAATACGTACAAGGCACAATGGAGAAAAAAAACTGAAACGAAGGCAGGCAAACAAGCAGTCAACTCTACAATGAAAATGTTTAAGAAATAGACACAATGTAATTTTGAATTGACTGATGTGAGTCGAGGTGATTAAAAGGCACCTGGTTCCATTCCTCTATGGTTCGTGGAAAAAAAGAAAATTTGAAAAGGTTAGTTCTGGCAATATAAGGTGAAAGTCTGAGGGAGTGGCAATGACGGGTTTTCCTGGTCTCTGAAAGGGTAATGTAAGGTTTGTGGTCTATATAGAATTTGTGATTTAACAAGGAGTGAAGGAACTTCAATCGGGATATTTTTCGCCTTAACTGAAGGGTTTGAAATCCGTTGGAGCGTAAGAGTTCAGTTATTGAGACATATCTGCTATACTTAGAATAGGTGAATCGCATGGCTCTTCTCTGTATTCTTTCAAGAGCATAAATGCTGAATTTGGTAAGGGGTCCCAAATAATGGAGGCATATTCTAATTTGGGTCTGATAAAAGTGGTATAGACCAAACTTTTCACATCATTGGATGCATGTTAAGCTTATGGCGAAGTAAGCACAACTTTCTAAACGCTGATGACGTGGTGTTAGAAATATGGGTATTCCAATTAAGGTTGTTTGTAATCGTAACAATATATTTGTACTCGCTAACATGAATTAAGGGGTCTTGGCCATTAGAGTACGAAAACTTCAGGGGAACTGTTTTGTTAGTGATACGAAGGAGCACGGACTTAGAAGAATTTAGTTTCATGTCCAATTGATTGCTCCACTTGAAAATATTGTTTAAGGCTGAACTAAGTAACAATTGATCATTATCTGTATTGATCTCGTTGAAAATAACGCAGTCGTCCGCGAATAGACGTATATTAACAGGAGCATGTATGACCTCAACTATGTCGTTACAATAAATAAGAAATAATAGGGGGCCAAGCACACTTCCTTGTGGGACGCCAGAGGTCACTGAAAATGAATCTGATTGCTGTCCATCAATCACAACACACTGTTGTCGATGCATTAAATAAGCACGTACCCAAGACAGGATGAAGCCAGGAAAACCAAGGAACTGTAATTTGGAGATTAATTTGTCATGAGGAACTACATCAAAATCCTTTTGAAAATCTAGAAATATTACGTCTATTTGGCCACCTCTGTCAAGGACAGAAGCAAACGAGTGGATGACCGTAGTTAATTGGGTCACTGTCGACAGACCTTTCCTGAAGCCATGCTGAAAGGAAGTTAGAATGTTGCGCTCGTTCAAGAAGTTATTAATGAAGAGTAACTGTACAATTTTAACTGAAAATGCACCCCAATAATGAATACTGAGTCATTAAGCTGCAAAAATTAGCAAATGTTAATGGCACGAAAATTTTAGCCATCCACCTCGACAGTCAACTAACGTAGCATCAACATATCCATGGATTACACGAACAATTTACAAGAAAATTCGGATACTGTATCAACTCTGCCACATTTATCATTTTAATACATTACGTACCCTTTATATCGGCTTTTTACAGGTACAAAAATATATCATGTATGCTATTAGCGTATACGTCCTGCCATACCCCCGTAATTTAGTGCCTATTATTTCAGGACGAAATGTAGCGCTTTGGACTATTGTCTTCCAAAACCAACTCATTCGATTGCATTCACCCATCCATGACTTAATATACTACCAGTTAAATACTGCACTGATTAAGACGATTTCATTTTCCTAAGGATACAATGCACAAATGTATACAATTTTTTCTGTTCAAAGTGATTATGGAATTACGCTGTACCCATTGCGGTCAGTCAGCTCAAAAACGCTACGTGTTCTTAAATACCACACTAATTACGGGGAGTTTACATTCACGCACACCGCATCACAGCTCTACCTGCAGATTAACAACACCATGTTCATTTAGCAGTTACAAAGCTAACCGTTATCTGGTGCTCCGACGCAATTGTTGAATGAGCCCGTTTCCTAGTCCGACTGTTATAACACTTTGTTTCTTTCCTTTTCGGGCTCTAGTACTTCTATAACAGTGTTTATCACAAGGGCCTCCTTTCCAAATTATTTCAGAGTGATATGGCTGCACCTTTATATTCTTGATTGATTCGTGGGGTTTAACGTCCCAAAACCAGCTCTGATTATAAGAGACGCCGTAGTGGAGGTCTCCGGAAATTTTTACCACCCGGGGTTCTTTAACGTGCACTGACATCGCACAGCACACGGGCCTCAAAATTTCGCCTCCATCGATATGCAGCCGCCGCGGACGGGATTCGATCCCGCGACCCTACCTTGATATTATAAACAATGCATGTATGGTGAAGTGAAAACAAATTATTGAATTTGTTGAATTGACAGTAGTATCTGAATCTGAACCTGTGCCTGAATTATCGCATGGATAAGGGCCAAATTGCAACGAATCCCCGTTCGAAGACGGGAAAAGTTATTCTGGCGTCCCTCACTGCAGCGAGTCTCGTAATCACGCAGCGGAAAAGGAGAAAACGCTCTGACACATTTTTTTATCAGACTTTTTTGCTTGTGGAGTCTAATACGCCGCACATGTTGCAAACAGGGACCGACACAACTCGCGTGTTTTTGCGCCATGTTCTTTCCGGAAAGAGCGCGTGAGCGCAACGGCTCCGATACGGCGCCCGCACGCGCTTCAGGTAAAAGCAGGTTTTCGGTCGCCGTGAAAGTACCGCCGCTTCTAAGCGTCCACTCCTTTGACTGCGCAGAAAGCAAATAATGAGGCGGGGAGGCAATTTATTATGTATAGAGTGTAATTTCAAGCCTGAGTAATAGAGCTATGAACAGCAGGAGGCCATGTACAACAATTTCACGACTCAAGAACGCAGCACCAAGTTTCACCATCAGGCTGATGATATTAAGGAAAGGGCGGTACTTTCTGCAGCCCATGCAGGGAGCACGGCTAAGCTTCCATAGGCGAAGGGGAAACGGAATGAGAGAGATATAAAGGAGAGAAAAGGCGTAGTGGAGGGCTCCGGAAATTTTGACCACCTGGGGTTCTTTAACGTGCACTGACAACGCACACGTTACACAGGTTGCGACTTTGCTTGTCGGTCCCTTTAAAGCAGCGTAGAGCCACGGCCGCTGGATGAAAAAGTAGAGCATTCGAGGTGAGCTGTTGTGGGTCTCCAGAGTCGAATAGATTAAATTTACGATTTCAATACTCTGAGCTCCTACTACGGGGAAAAGCAAGGAACTACATTTGGATTGAAAACAAGGCTTGCGGTGGAGTACAGCTTGTGCTACAAGTATTCATGCGATTTGCTTTTTGT
>JABSTT010000075.1:0-40001 GCA_013339685.2 Hyalomma asiaticum | reverse complement strand
TCCTTAATATGTCCACGCCATTGCGTATAATTCATGCTTTTCTTGCTTTTTTGAGTAACGTCCGTTTTTGCGTTCTTTCCATACATATCGAATTCGTTTACACATCGGCCGTCGGTTACGTTGTACTGGTTAAATGAGCAGAATATATCGAGCTTGAGTGCATGCTCTGTGCAGTGTGTCGGATTTATCACTGGCGTTCGTATGAGACTATGGCGTTGATATAAGCGCACATGTGCGTATTCTGATATTTAACAACTCATTTATTTATAACCAATAAGGGCAAAAGAAGGGCGCGTAGAGACAGAGTCATCGCAGTATTTCTTGTCGTGCGCAAAGGCAGAACGTGCATGTCTTTCGTGCGCTGAAGAAAATGGCAGGAATTCAAACAGAACGCGGCGCCGTGCGTCCTCGCTACGTTTGTTGCGTGCAGTGCAGCATTTCGCTCTCGTTTTTAGCTATAGTGGGTGGTTCAGTCTCTGCGAAATCCTGTGTTACAAGTAGCTGGCAAGAGAACACATGCGTGCCAGCATACGCCACAGGCTGCACTGAGCTGCACTTAACAAATGCAGTCCCGGCGGGTGTCCCCGCCATTGTGCAAAAATGTTTGCCCCACAGACATGCTGTCTTCCACGTTTTGAGACAGCTACAAAAAAAAAAAAGAAAAGAAAGCAAGAAAAACGAGCGTGCTCTGCCGAGAAACAACCTAGCACATACTAAGCCAGCAGCAACTAAACATAAAAAAAAAGTGTGTGGGGAGGGGGGCGCGCGTCCCCTCCCGAACTGGCCACCTTTGTCACGGCCCCCTCCGTGAACATCCATTGTGCTCATCTGCAGTTTGCAAAGAATGTGGTTCTGAACCTGCTTTTGCTGGCGTTCGCTGCCTTCCGAGGGGGAAACCACGAGGAACTCTCTCCGCGCTCTCTCGTCGCGGCTGCATCGCTACCAACGTGCAAGGTGTAAGAACGAGTTTCAGCGGCTGCACGCAGTCTGTCCACGCGTTTATCGTTTATCATGTACCGCATTTATCGATCATTCAAGTTGATTGCGCGATTCCTTGGCGAGTGTACCTCTTAAGACAATGCCCATCCCAACTGTGACATCGGTTGTATATGAACACAAGCCTGTGCCTTTTGGTGAGACTACAGTGTCGTCGCCGAATTTGTATTGCGGACTCACAGCTGAAGAGTGCAGAGCGGATGCCAAAATTCGGTAAGTTGCTGGCCAGTTTTCAAAATGGGATGTGGCACATATTGTTGTCATGTGGAAGCACCGGTTCCACTTTATATATTATTTGTGTCGTGAGGTGCGTAGGCTCTTTATTTTCGAATAAAGAGCCTACGTACATTGTCCCAAAGCAGTTTTACTTCATGTAGTTAATCCTGTGCTTGTATCAAACACCCTTTGTGTGGTGACTTGCAGTTCTCGTCTCGTAACATTTTCTTTTCTTGCCCGTATTTTTAAAGGTAATGTGATACCGAACACGCGCTCCTTGGTGCAGGACATGTGCGGCAGTTCGGCACGCGATGGCATTTTTAAAGTAGCCTTGAAAAGAGGTTCCTTCTCTAATATCTGCTTATAATGCACCTTACACCTATCATTTAAGAACATTTTTTGCCTAACGACCCCATCCCTGGGGTGTGTCGTGTTAGCTCACGTCTACATGTTTTCCTTTACGATGTATGCCAAAAATATTAAATTTATTATAATGCAAGATGCACCTATTTCAAGTAATGTGCCGCTTTTAAAGTTGCTTTGCAACAGATCCTTTACTCACGTTTTTTCCCCCTTGGGTATCTAAAGCGACACGACACCAAGATCTCGGGGTTGGATATTGAACATAGATTCATTATATTTAAAAGGACGACTTTGTTTTGTTATTTTCTAAAGTAGTGCCCGATTATGAATGTTTCTGACATTTCTTGTATTTCCGCGTTTGTTCATGAGTCGCACATAAGTTGCGTGGAATTATAGTATAGTGCTGATGTGCTCCACAGCTGTGCTAATTTTCACGCCTTTTCCCGCAGGTTCCACCCTTGCCGAAGCTTTTCCACTACGACGGTGCAACACGAGAATAGCATATTATCAATGCAGAGTTCACAAAATAAATGAAATAGTGCTTTTCCCTATAAACCTCTCTTGTTGTGTTATTTGTTTTGGTGAGAACGCATTAATAGAAACTACAGAGGATCCACTTAGCCCCACTTATTACTGTGTTAATAAAGCTTTCGCGTATGCATGAGAGGCACATTTACACAAACTACTGTTGGTCCTTCGAAAATGTGAAAACAAAAAATAAAATTATCGCAATCCAAACGGCGCGACACACGTGGGGTAAACTACAAACACCATAGTGGCTGTGAACGGTCGCGCAAGGGGTTTCCCGATGTCGGCGGGGCCGACAACACGCCAAAAAAGCCTGAATGCCCGCAACATCGGCCAATGCTACCTAGCCAAATCCGACCCATTCTGGCTGGCCAAATTTGACCCATTCTGGCTGGCCAAATTTGACCCATTCTGGCTGGCCAAATTTCGCCCACTCTGGCTGGCCAAGTTCGACCCATGGTGGCTTCGCCACAGTGGCGCCATTCTGGCTGGCCGTCATCGGGCACATGTGGGTGAAAGTAGCGCGAGCGCGATTTGCCGACTTAGGCCCGATATCGCTGCCGACTTTGGCCGACTTCACGCCTACATAAGTCCTGTGTTGGCGTGCTGCCTGGGATAGCCTTTCGACGACGTTTGCAGCTAAGCGCTCAGATACGCAGCCAATCTTTTTTTTTATTTTCAAGTCTGCACTCCTAATTAGTGCACTGCTTTTGTCTAAAGAAGTGTTTTTGAAAGATGCGCTTTACAAAGGACGCAAAATATTGAGTCGGATATTTACCTTACGCTGAAACGATATATGCCGAAAAAGCTGTGTATAAGAACCCCGAAGGTCCGGCTCGATTAATAAGAACCAACAGTTAATTCCTCATCAGCTGTATAGTAATTATAAACTGCATTGGTCATATTGACGCGCGAAAGACTGATGTAGACTTTGGGTTAAACGGTTAAGGCGTAAAAGGCTTTGTACTGTATAGCACGCATCTTGAATCACTACGGCGCTTTGTAACACTAGAAAGAGGCCTTTTTAGTGTGTCTAATTTAATATTCTGCATGGAAAACAGGCGTGTTCGCAACATAGGCACAATTATATTACATAAAATAATTTTTACATCTAATATAAATATTAAAGTGAAATCAATGTTCACTTTGCCAGAGCCAATGTGTGGTATATGAGGGAAAGGCTGGAGCATGCTGGAGAAAATTTGTTGCTGGCGCTCACTATCATTCTTGCCTTAATTGCCCTTTTTGACAGCCGATCTCATTAAACTTGAGGTTTACCTGCATTAAATATTCCTTTGCCTGACCGCAGTGGTGTAATATAGGGGATAAGCCGTTGCGCTAATAATTGAGCAAGCGCGTTCGATTCCCGGCCACATTTAGTCCGCGTCCATATTTGGACGCGGACTAACCAAGCAAAGCAATCCAGTGGGTTTGGATTTCGATGTATATTAAGGAACTTCATATAGTGGAAATTTTATTCCATCTGCTGTGTATACCATATAATCGTATTGTAGATTTTGAACGTGATGCCCGACGATGTAAATGAAATGCACCAGTGGCATGGGGAACCTTTGCAATAAAGTTTTATTGATATTGTATCAGGAATTGTTTTTGTGAAGATGCCTTGCGTCTGTCACAAAACAGCCAGGACACAACTTCCACGGTGCTTCTTTTAACGCACGTCGATGATAGATCGCGGCGGCGCTCAAAGTGCCGACAGAAAGCACGGTTTCCTAGCAGCCCCGCCACGGTGGCCTAGTGGCGAATTTCGATGGAGGGGAAATGTCGAAGCCAGATTGCTGTGCGACGTGAGTGGACGTTAAAGAAGCCCCGGTGCTGAAAATTTCCAGAACCCTGAACTGCGACCTCTCTGATAATCGTAGGTGGTTTTTGGTGGTAAAACCCCAGAAATCAATCAATCGTTGTGAGCTCCCACATTCCTCTAGTAAGTCGGCGAGAATCAGATTATCAGCGAACCGCTGTTGGTAATGGATGTCCTGGCTTAAAATATTTCAAGCTCCGCCTCGGCTGGAGTCGTCCTTGCAATATTCCTCATTCAACTCAACACTGCGTCCGGAGACATGCGAACGCTGCGTAATTATTTTGCCCTATGGAAGAGGCAACACTGGACGAATTGATAATTTATTTTCCACCGTTTATTAAATTGATTTTGTCGAATGCAGGCGAGTTCATCACGGCGGGCCTTCATTACATCTCTTTTGCGTGTAGTGTTCGCATTAATGCTCAGTTACCACATCCAACATTTATCAGGCGGAACACAACACTGTGTGCATATGAGATCGAGTTGTCTTGTGCGGATAAATTATAGTAACTGGCACAGGACATTGAAGTTAGATAACTATAGGCACATGCCTTTGCGCTACAGTGGGTGTAGAGAGGCTAATGCTGATGGTGGTGTTTATGGCGGTGTTTAAGAAGGTGCAAAATGAATACGTGCTTTAGAACAAGCGAGAGTGCACAGTGTCGTGTCGATGCTTGTGGCCAGTTTTTTTTTTTTTGTCGTGTTACAAGTTTTGTCGGCGAGTGCCAAGAAGCTGAGTTATGCGTTTCGCTGGAGGCTACCATAACGGGGTTATTAACGAATCTATTCCAGTTTACTCATTCGAAGTGTGTGAATAGTACTGTGGTAGTTCTCGAGTAGAGAATACATTTATATTCCACAAGGTCGCCTATATGCGGGCATCATGGCCTGAGCTAGCAGCATGTGAGGACTGTTTCTAGGAAGTAACATTAGCCTAACTGAGTGAGTTCGACTGGCACTTATTTTGGTGTATGCAGTCTAAAACAGCCAAAAATCCAAAAACAGTGCCGGCAAGTGCATGCAATCCCGCTTGTAGCTGGTAGAGTCCATCGTACGAGCCCTTCATGTCACGAAAATAACCTGTGAAGAAAACAGAAACCAGGCAAAGAATTAGGCCAGAACATTCCATCGCCATTCTTCATTATTGGAGATACACATTCTCGCACAGCGTCATTGCGGATTGGGCATGCGTAACGTTACCATTCTATCTTCTACTATTCGACTATACATCTACGTTCTTTCTGCATTAGCATCCATCCGGTTACGCAAATAAAGCGCTGGTTACAGGGGATACGACCATCAAATGCTACCAGTGTGTCCTTTGCCACTCTTCCCGTTCACCTCCGATTTTAATATGCAACATAAAAGATATAATATCTACGAAAGAAAAGACTTGAAGTGTTGTAGATGAGACGTATTATAATAGAGCGTAGGTCTGTTCTACTGAAGAGATATTTAATGATCAGGATAACATAATAAAATTAATTCGTACTCGTCTCTCACAAAAAATGACGTTACGACATTAAAGGAGGCTTCAAGAGTACGAAGGTTACGAAGGGGGCAAGTTATTTTAAGAGTTGTGTATGATAGCATGTTTATTTTCTACTAAGGATGCTTTACCTATAAGGACGGAAATGTATATTATGGAAACAAAGCCTCAAAGTTATGAAATAAATGCTCCGTTAAAGGTCCAATGTTTACTAAACCGTAGATGTTAAGTGGTATATGTGAGAGATGTGATATCAGATGATATTCATTATGGACTAACGATACAATCAACCATCAGGGTAAAGAACGAAAGTGCATTAATGAAAATGAAGAAACCACGTCTGCCTCATACCCGCCAGTGATTAGGGGTACGAGGGACCGCTAAGAGATACGTAATAAGATAATTATTATAATACAGAAATATTCGTTTATTTATTAAGATATCAATTTATAAATATTTATTTAATGACGCAGCATTAGCACATACTGCCGCTGTTTACGCGGGCAGTGTACGTGAAGCGACAAGATCATTCGGTTCCACCAAGGTGGGAGGGCGACCAACACAAACCCTCCAAGTTTTAGGATTAGGATGGCGCGCACGTTTTTCTTTCTTCGTATCCCGAGACCTACACAACCAACTTTGTGCTTTTTCTCAACTATAGCTTGAAACAATTTGCATTCTCCATTTTGTTATCGGTGCCCTTATTTTATTATAGAGGGAGAAAGCCGAGAGTGCTCATGAATAATGCGGTAGGTATCCACAGCATTACGTATCCACAACAGCGAATAAGCGGTAGGTATCCACAAGACATCACCAATCCGTGCAAGTTTCTTGTACGCACGTTTATATTAGGGGCAGGTAGCTGAAGTGATGCAGCGTGAAATTAAAAATTCTTTTGTGCGACGGTTGGTGATAAGTGCACTACTGAATGACGAAATGACGTCCGCGGAAAGGCGTTGCGTTGGGACACGCGTAGACTCTATAACGCGTGGCTGCGTAGACGGTTATTTTACGTTCAACCATAGCATTTTGTCTTTGTAATGCTGCACACTTAGCAGTGAACTCTCAATTGGGGGACTTCTGGGGGAAAAAGGAAGCAATTAAAAATTCATCTTTTAGAATATTCTTCGCTCCTCCCACTCACCTAAACCAACTAGCCTGCAAACCCATCCTATCAAAAACAACTTTCTTTTTCCACAGTGAGCACAAAAAACCGTGGCGTAAGGACACATTATTGCGGTTCTTACGGCCGATCAGGAAGATGACTTGAAGTTTATCTCTGTGAGCCGAGAACCTTCTTTCAAAGTGTTCCACAATAATAAGGTACGACAGCACCTTCGCCTTAGTTTAAGAAATTTGCACTTGCAAAAGTAATGGTCTGCGACGCAAAACTGTTCCGGGATGTTCCGCCTCACACTCCCTGGCTCACAAAATAATGGAACTCCATGAAATTGCCGCACTTTGTGTAAGTCTGTTGCGTAGTTTGTCCTCAACAACAACGCCTCGTTAAAGCATTCAAGAACACTCACAAAACCTGTGCCCAAGAAAATGCGTGCCTGTGAGGGCTCCGGAAAGTTTAAGACTGACCCACTTGGGATGAACAAAGGACTCCTCGTTATAGCTTGGTTAGGGAGATGGATCTCTAGAACAACATATAAAGGACATATCAACATATAGGCTAGATAATAGGGATCATGCTTACTTCGCATATTTCGGCGTTAAGGAGCTACCTCCATTAACCATGATAAACGACTGATACTTGAATGTGCTAGTATTGTCTCGATTCCTAACCAGAAAGTATTGGGTAAATAAACTAGAAAGAATACGGCAATATGCGGTTCAATTTAAACGCTCAAAATATAAGCGGTATGACCCGATAACTGAGATTTACAGCTAATAACAATTTTTTGTTACCCACACTTCATAGTAATTACGGCAAAAGATCATCTGCCTTCACTGCAATTTCACTTTGGAATTACTTGCATACAGCTATCAAATCTCCTGTTTCTTTTGCTGTCTTTAAAAATGATCTTAGGCATCACTACCTGCATTAAACATACTCATGTCATCGCTGTTGTCAAATCTGTGCTTTTTCATGTTCTACTGATCTGAACGTAAAAGTTTTATCTAATATCTATTGATTATGCCAATAACTCCGTTGACTTGCTTTGTTGTTACCCTCAATGCTTGTACAGTTAACCGAGGGTCCCACTACAGCTCTTTCACTTTGGGACCCTCGCCTGCATATTTTATGTTATTCGACTACCTTTTCGAAAGCAATTAACTGGAACTGAAATTGAACAGAAAGGCTATAATTCTGTGATCTGGAGACACTGTAGAAACGCAGACTTAAATATAGATTAACGTTTCTTTATCAATCAATGGAAGGGGATATCAAAATTAACAGAAACATCAACTTACAACTACCTAGTAAACGGAGCGAGAGGGCAAACCATGCTCGAGTGCTGCAGCCTTACTCTGGACGGAAGAAGATGTAGAGGTATTCCTTCTTCCTTGATGTAATTTGGGTGTGTAATGAGTTACCGATCCGTGTAGTAAATACAAATGATGTTAATAAATTTATGCACCTACATGAAGTGAATTTATGTGGTATGCTGTAAACGTTATCGAAAGAGTATTTATATTTATAGGAATTCAAATGCATCTTTACGTTTCATTATAAGGGAGCTTTTGTGGATATATATAATTGTATGTCGATGTTATTGTTGTAACCTGTATGATTATGGGCCCACTTTATTACTACAAATGGTCGTACCTCCCTGTAAATACCCTCTATAGAGCGTTGACAGTATATCTAAATAAATAAATAAATAAATAAATAAATAAATAAATAAATAAATAACCCAACATGGATTTTGCTTCTATTTCCATGCAAGGTAAGAACACGTTCACATGAACGGTGAGCAATCGCTCTGCGGAAAATTGTTTTTCATGCAAGACGAGCCTGCCCTCCATCAAATAGTTGGAACTCACCTGTTATAGCAGGGCTGCACAAGAGTAGAGGTAGCAGCATTATGGCAGCAAATCCCCACGCTGCTGCGACGGCGTCAATGCCGAAGTAGTCGGCGATGACGACGGGCTTAACGCTCATAAGGCACCCCAAGAACATCGTGGAGCACGCGCACACTATGATGTATGAGACGAAGGAAGACATGTACGGCAGGAGAAGAAACGTGCCGCTGAGAAGGAAAGAGCTCGCAGACACAAGCGTGGTCCGCGTGACGAGCCCACAGTCGGCAATAAGGGGGAGCGCGATACGGCCTAATATTTCCGCTGGAGCACAGTAAGTCACCGAAAGATCCGCATGACGCCGTTCTGATCCCTTGTCTAATGCGTAGTCCACAATTGTTGCTGGAAAGACTGCCATGGTGTAGTCAGTCGCGACTACGGCGACCAGAACTGCGTAGAACTTGGGTGCCGCTAACACCTCAAGGATCTGCTGGAACAAATTGAGGCGTCTTGACGGTCCTACTAGGCATTGTCCGCTTGCATTCTCTGTGTTTGTTGCGACGGCACTACACCGCGCCGTCATTTCAGTACACACGCTGGCTTCCTTCGCAAACAGGTCTGTTCTGCGATTGTTATCTGGCGCACCGTCAATCGTGCACAAGGCTACTGCCGACCGCGACATCGATGTCTGAGACAGCAATGTGCCCGTCGCTGATAGAGCTCGCCCTTCATTGCTCGATGTGCTTGAACCAGGAGCACCTTGGTCTATCTGGTTGCGTTGAAGGTCCTCCATCTTTCCGACTAGCAAGAACTCGGGTGTAACGGACGGCGACACACTCTCTTTAAGGATATGAACAGAAGCTTCGAGAAAGACTCGCGGCGCTGACACTGCCTCCTTGCATGAGTCGCTGGTGTTTGAACTCGTGGCGTTTTCAATGACTCGATGTGTATTTTCACGTCTGGTGCTTCGGTGATCGGTTTGCCACGCCGGCTCTTTGAGCAGTAGGGACAGCGCTGTAACGTTCATTGTGAGGGCGCTGCAGACGAGCAAGGCACCTCTGAAGCCGTACGCGTTTTTCAGAGACATGAGTATTATCGGGTACAAGATGGAGCACAGAGAATATCCTGCAAACTTGATGCCACTGGCTATGCCGCGGTACCTCTCGAAGTACATCATCACCACGACGATCATACTGATGCAGACCACACCAACGCCGAGGCCTGCGTCGAGACAAAGGCATTATGACGATGTACATAGAAAATACATATCACATGTGCATAAACAACGCTGTTATATGTGTCCCTGTAACATGCAATTAGCCTAGCACTGGATTGTACGACAACGTATTCACCGTATTAATTCGTGGTTACTTCTATCACAGCTTTCGGGGAAATGAAGACAGCTAATTGTAAAGGTAACAGAGGAGGAAACCAGCCGATGCTCCGATTTAGAATCAAATCGCGCGCCATCGTTGTGGTTACATCTGGCAATTAGACGAAAATTCGGAGCAAGCGGGCCAGGTGTCATGCATACGTACAACGGCTCCCCGAATAATTCGGAAAGCCGCATTGGTGGCCGCTCGCCAGCGAAGCGCCAGAGAGGAAAAATGATGGTACGGCTTGCGCATGCGTGGCTTCCCTATAAAGTAAGGCTCGCTTCGTAGTGTAGCAGTTGCGCCAACCAAAGCGCGATGCTCTTGGTTCTCCACTTGATTCATCTGTTGCCGATGTTGTTTTACTAACTGAAACATGGCTTTCTTCCAAGGTAACGAGTATGGAGCTGTTTGACTGCAAAAAGAGGTTTAACGTATTTCGCTTTGATAGAGGCCAAAGATTTGGCGGCGGTGTTTTAATTGCTCTTGCAGATAATTTTGTTGCATCGCCCATTCACTTTCCAAGTAACCTGGAACTAGTCTGGGTTGAACTTAGTGTACTATATAAGAAGATGATTTTGAGCATGTTACCGTCCACCTTCTTCGTGTTCGAATTTCGCTGACGCATTGCATGACGCGCTTAACATGATGATGATTGCATGACGCGCTTAACATGACGCGCTTAACATGATGTGTACGTTTTCCCAACGTTCCTATCCTTTTGGCTGATGACTTCAACAACCCCACTATTGTGTGGAATAGTGCAGCGCCTTACGTTAGCCCTTTCTCGACTTAGTGTAACAAGTTTTTAATGACGTGTTTCGATTTCAGCCTGTCACAACTTGTCTCTGAACCTACTCGAACTACTTTAACCACCTCCAGTATTTCAGAGCTCGTACTAAATAATGTACCGCATCTTATCTCTTCAGTTCTGCATAATATACCCGGTCTCAGTGATCATTCCTTGCTCCATTTTGATGTTCCAGTTCCTGTATGTGAGCACATTAATCAGATAAAACGCATTGGAGATTATAAACGGATTGACTTCAATGCCATTAACCATGAACTATTTCTTGTCCTGGATGAACACTCGCCGGAGCTTTCATTGCGTTTTGTCGACACTAATTGGGGTCTGTTTCAGGATATCGTTGAACGGCTTACTAACGCTTTTGGGCTTCTTAAGTCTACGAGGTGTAACAAGGTGCAATGAAATTGTGAAGAGTGTCAAACAAGAAGAAACTTTTGTTTCTAAGATGCGCTGGGAATCCTACTTTCTCGCGGCCGCAGAGTACAATGCTGCGACAAAAAACGCCAAAGACATATTTCTAAACCACACTTTGCCTGCTACGCTACTTAACAATCCTAAACAATTCTAGAACGTAATAAATAACAAGGACACTACCACACTGCTACTTACATCTCCTGACGGGGTTGCATTCTCATCCAAGGAATGTGCTCCTGTCCTCAACAATGTCTCCGCGGCGGCTTTCTATAGCGACGTTTCCTGTGATAATTGCTACTACCCTGTTTTTGTTGCTCCTCACATGGACACGATTCTTGTTGACACACCAGGCATTCAGAGCATCATAGAAAATCTTAAAACTCCCTCTTCCTGTGGCGTCGACAACATCAAGTCCCAATTCCTGATTAACGCAAAGCTGTACATTTCTATAATACTTCCTAAATTGTTTGAGCAATCACTTGATACAGGCTGCATCCCGAATGGTTGAAAAGATGGTAGGGTGATTCCTCTGCACAATTCTCGAAATAAACATTGCCCTGACAAATTTCGTCCTATTTCACTCACTAGTTTTCCGTGTAAAATCATGGAACACGTCATAGGCACTCATATCGTCTCGTTTTTAGAATCGAATTCCTTTTTCAGCACTGCACAGCACTGATTCCGTAAGTCATTCTCATGCGAAACCCTGCTCATATGTTTCACAGATGACCGTCACTACATCCTCGATCACAGATTTCAGACAGACTGCATATATTTAGATTTTACGAAAGCGTTCGAAAAAGTCTAGCATCGACTGCTATTTCTTATATTGGGTAATCTTAACATTGACCCTAATGTACTTGCATGGTTGATCTCCTTTCTTTCTAACTGTTCCGAATTCGTAACAGCTAATAACGCCGAATCACATCCTTCTCCTGTCCGTTCCGGCATGCCTCAGGGGTCCCTTCTCGGGCCTCTCTTTCTCATCTATATATATGACTTACCGACAAATATTTCTACCTGAAAAATTTCTCTGATCATGGCTGTGTTATTTACCGCAAGATTCACGACCATAATGGTGTCTCGTGCCTTCAATTCGATATTTACGAAATTCTGGATTAGTGTAGCACTTGGAACATTAAACTACACATTATTAAATGAAAACACAGGCGCATTTCTCGCAATGCGCATGGAACCTCCAACTTGCCATATTAAGAATGTTACTTTTGAAAGTGTGCTCTCTTATAAGCGCCTGGATGTTCACGTTTCTTCTAACCTGTCCTTGAGAACTAACATGCAACTATATCATAAGTAACGCCAACCGTATGCTTGGGTACATTCGCAGGAACTTTTCTCATTCATCGAGTTCTATAAAATTATTGCTTTCTAAAACACTGGTTCGCTCAAAATTAGAGTGTTTTGCATCTGTCTGGAGCCCTGGTATCTAATCTCTCATTTCTGACTTTGAAGCTGTGCAGAACCGTGCCTGTCGTTTTATATACTCCCCAATTATCTTCAAAAAGTAGCGCACCCGCGATGAAATTAAGCTTGTTCCTCCGCCCTCTCTCTGATCACAGGTCTGTAGCTTCATTATGTCTTTTTCACAAAATTTACCACAACAGCTCTCTCTGACAAAAGTAACTATCAAAACCACAATACATATCAGCTCGCATTGGTGACTGCAATGAAGTTGGGATTTCATCTTGTCGCACTAGATCTTTTCATAACCATTCATACCCAGAACTTATGTCACTTGGAATGACCTTCCCCATGTCCCTGCATATAACAGATTTTACCATGTTTCAGAAAGCAATTGCTCTTCTTTGAATTTATATGTTTGTTCCTTTTTGTATAATTTCTCCTTATTGTTATAATTCTTCTGGTCTATCCCCGCTGGTATTTAAATATTTGTCTAGTTTCGAGTTTTCGACGTCCGCTTTGTACTGTTACCTTTTTCCGTTATGCCTTGTTGTTTTCGTTCTGCTTATGTATCCCCACTCCCCTTTGCAATGCCCTCGGGCCCTGAGGATGCAATAAATAAATAAATAAATAAATAAATAAACGTAATTTGGCTTCACCTTGCTTAAAATGTTAAGCACTACGTGCCTCATGGCGGTGCTACAACAGGACTGTTGCGTATGCAGTTTTTGACACGCTCAGTGTGCACGCACACGTATTCGAGCTCGAGCACTTGGATGTGCTCGAATTTTTTTGTTTGTTCGAATTTTTTCCTTTTCCCACGTAGGGCGCCATTTTTCTTTTAGGCACGACTTACCTAATAGGCACTTTTTTTATCTAATAGGTTAGCAGATTCGCGGTGCACGACTACAACTACCACTAGCAAAGCAAGACGCTCTTCCTGATGCACACGCGAGCGCATGAGGGGCCTAGTTGATAAAGCGATACGAACGTACAGAAGCCATAGAAGCGACACGCAATAATGCCGATTTCTTAACCACAAGAGCTTGTCCAAGAGTATCCCGACTGATTTGCTAGCGGGCACCTTCAGGTGCCTGCTAGCAAATCCGCTCTAGGTCGCGCCATTCTCGGCACAACAGGGAACGAGTCCTGCTTGTTAGGTCGGTATACCGTGAACGCGTACACGGTACACTGTATGTTAGCACCGGTGCGCTTGAGCAGTGAGCGGGCGCGCACCCGGCGTGCCGAATGATTGTGGGAGCACCTGCATGCGTAGCACTATATTCGCCAAACAGTTACACCTGTAAGTTATTTGCAAGCTTTTTGAAACCTAGGCTTCACCACAAGGGAGTAAAACGGATGTGAGAAATAGCAACAAACAAAAGCAGAGGGCTACTCTTTTGAGCGGCATTTATGACATTTCGAATTCTGTCAATTCGCCTGGCTGGTAGTTTGATACGATAGTCTACCTTAGCCACTCAGCCTATACTTCTTCGCAGCTTGATCAAGTTTCCATACAGCCTGGCCTACCAATAACGGCACCCTGAGAATGACTTGCCCCGTCCATCGACGACTCGCCTCTCGAGCCAAAATTAAATTCTGTCGAAGACACATAAGCCACACTGCCACAATTATGTCGACGTCACACTAGCGAATGCGCTGCAGCATACAGGATGTGATTTGAGCGGTCCATAGCCAGCATTGAGTACTCCAACTTGCATAGCGGTGTGTCCAAACAACTTTTACAAACACCTAAACGTTCGGCCAAGACATGTTCGGTTCTGGGTATAGGCTCAGAGGCTTACATTGGTGCACTGTTCATGCTGAGTAATGATTGATCAAGCAACCAAAGCATGTTCGCTTGTAGGTACTGGTCGCGAGGCCTACACTCATGCGCCGTTGAAGTTGTGTAAGCCATGGCTGGTGAAGTCGCCAAAGCATGTTCCCTCACAGGCCCACGCTGCTGGATATACGTGCAAGCTACGTAAGGCCTTGTCGGCAAAGGGCCCAAGACATCTTTGATTTTAGGTATTCGCGAACTTTAGGTATTGACAGACCTACACAGCTCAAGCTGTATAGGTCTGCGCATGGCAGGCTTGCTTATTATAAGAAAACAAATGCAACTAGAGCTTTCCAGTACTTCGAGTAGGCCCGGCTGTCTCTCACCCTTAGTCTAGCTCTTAATGTAGCAAACGTCAGCGGATATTGTAACCTGTTTACTACGATCATTGTATGTGTTTGAATCTTTTGAAGTCCGAGCGTAGCAACTATCCCTGAAACTGTAGGAGGCATCTTTCGTGCTTTTCAGCGTTGCAAAAGATATAAATGATAAGCTGCTTATATAAAAGGCGCATAAGTCATTGAACAGGGTGGTTGTGCACTTTTAACGAAAGAATCAGGCGTTGAAGTCATGGAATATAGCTTCAGGATTGCAAAAGGTGTTTATAGAATAAATATAAGTGATGGTCCTACTTTCCCCATGATTGCTCCTCTCTACAGCACTTCATTCTACAAGAAAGAGGCTGATTTTCGAGTCTGATGATTACACAAAGAACTTTGGTATCTAACCGTGAATCAGTCCCAAAGTCAAAGTCATCCAGGTCATATCTGGCGCAAACACGGCACCCAGTATTCCAGCCCATAGGCAGACGCTGCCAGCGAGTCCCATCTCGAAGACGGACAGGTGCCTCTGACCAAGAGATACAAGGAGACCTGCGGAGGATATGCCCACATGAGCAGACTGTGTGCACGCCACGTGCTTATGTTCCTACGCATCATTTATTTTATTTAGAGCTGTAACTTACAACACACTGCAGTTAAAATCTAATGTCGTAATTGTGCAGCAAAGACGCACTATTTAGAATCACGCGTTTTTCAATTCTACTAATTCCGTCATTTCAAGCTTACGACGCCATTCTTTACGTTTTACAATATTTATTTCAGTATACTCCCAAGACCCTCAGCTGAGGGTATTAAATATGGGGGGATACGACACCGACAAAGGTAACATTAGAACATTATAAAAGGTAAAAAGGAAAAGCGAAAAACATTACATACAATCACATTCAGCAAATAACAGCAAAACATGTAAAAAGAAGAAAAGAAAAATATCGTAATCTGAACTTGTATTAAAGCGTTGTTTTATGCAAAATAGAACAGTGCAATGGTTATACAATGCAACAACAACTGAAAATTTAGCACTACGAAAGAGTTCTTTTTAACTGTAAGTAAATATAACCGAGAAAACAGACAAAAAACGGTCAGAGCGATAACAAGAGACGAGCACGGTTGAAGAACATTTAGGGCGTAAGACACGACCGAACAAGTCTCTGAAATTGATTAAAGACGAATTCTGTTGCAATGTCGGAAGGCAGGTTATTCCACTCGGTTGTAGCGCGTGCTATGAAAGAATAAGAGTATCGTGATGTGCGGCAAAAAAAAAACGCGTTTTAGTTCGAAAGGGTGATCATGATGACCGAGTATAACGGACGGGGTATGAAAACAATCTTCATGAAAAAACAGGTGGTGATAAAGCTTATGAAATAGTGCGAAGCGAGCTATTTTGCGACGAAGAAAATTCTCGAGTTCAGCAGGCTACTTTAACTGTACGACGCTGGTTGTTCGTGAATAGTCCGAAAAATAACTCGCGCAGCACGATTTTGCAGAGCTTCAATATCATTAGGAAGGTGCTCTTGTTCTGCGTCCCACAAGGCTGGCGCGCACTCAACCCTTGATCTAATTAATTTACTATATGCTAGTTTCCTAATATGGGGTGAGCCATGTGTTAGACGACGTTTGATGAGGCCCAGACGGCGGTTAGTGGATGCTAGAATGGTTTCAATGTTTCTATTCCACGTAGGATCACTACAGAACCGCACCCCTAGGTACTTAAAACGAGAAGCAAACTCAATGTTAGTGTCGTTTAATACGTAGGAAGTCTGAAGTCTGGTAGTTCGATTAATAAAAGACATAAATTCAGTCTTTCAGAGATTTAGTGAGATCAGCCAAATATCGAAACAAGCCCTTGCAGAGTTAAGGTCACTTTGCAGAGCCTCTTGATAGATTACAGAAGAAATGTTAGGGTAAATTACGCAGTCTTGTGAGAAAAGTCTGATTCTGGATGAGACGCTGTGCGGTAAATTCTTAATAAAAACAAGAAAGAATAATGGCCCAAGCACGCAGTCTTGCGGTACGCCTGACCTCACCTGGTCACATGAAGAGTTAAAATTGTTGGGCATAAGTCAAGTTTATCGTGGTCAGTTTATTTCTGCTCCCTTAAGTGGTGTAAAAAAGTTGAGTCTGTAGCAGTTCGTCGACAAGTCACGCCTAGAAACACGTGATATCAGCAGTCTTTGCTTAATAACACCTACTCGTTCCGCGCTGGAACGTTTTCGAAAGTGCGCCCTTTTCACTCTTGCCGCGGGTACATTTTAACACGAAAGTTTTTTTATGCCGGTGTCCACACTGAAATCAGTGACGTACTTCCTGTCACGGAAGTGGATCTTTGAAAAAAATGACCGTGCATTCACACTGAAAGAGATCTACCAAGGCGAACTCCAATTCACCTTCAACCGGGATTTAGCGAAGCAGTTGGAAGCTCTGTTGATACAGCACCGCAACATGGTACTTATATGTTCACTATAGCGCTTTAGAAGTTCTAATTAGTTGTCTTCCGGTTAAAGGTGTTTCGTAGGGTGAGCTATGGTGTTTAACAACCAAAATTACTCTTGAATTAATGTTACGTCTGTACAGCCGCTTGTGGCTGTAGACGATTTATTAAAGTACAGAAACGTAAACAAGTTCAGAAGCGTAGCTCAAGCGTTGGAGTCACTCCTGGCCAACGTTCGACACCAGGCTCGACAACATGTATTACTGTTTACTCAGTGGCTACAAAACAGATACCGACAAGCACAGTGCATTGTCAATTAGCTGGCAGCCAATTTTCCTGCTCCTGTAGCAATGCTTTGCCGCATTGCAATTTAACAAAACCTCTCCAGGAAAAAAAAATCCAACAGGTATAATCACACCAAACGTCACTGAAAGATAGAGGCTGCCCTAGGATACACGCCACTAGAGTGCAATTAGCAGACACTTGCATGTTGCGCTGGAATTGACTTTTAAAAAAATCACCCCACGCATTTTGAATGGATGTGCAAAAGGGTCCTAGGAAAAAAATCCAGCAGACGCATTTACACGAGTCATGACACACAGCAACGGAGCACTGTTGGGATTATGTGGCTTGAGTGCAGTTATGAAGAAATGAGCCATCGCTGAGTGATCGACTTTTGAAAAATCTTTCCCACAGAGTTACGCAGAGCGCCCCGGACGAGGGTCGGCTTGGCCACAGTAGCCGGTGCACCAGAAAGCTGCACATGCAAAACAAAAACGCACTAAACAAACTACGCTGTCTGGATAGGACAGTAGTCAGGATAGTTTTCCCTCTCACCGCTTTCTCCTATGCGCAGAGACGCAGGACGACTTCCCATAACCATGCTGGCCTTCCGAATCGAATAACCAGGGCAACAACACCTACGTCGATCACCACACTGCCCTAACATTAATTCGCACATTAATCGCACATCCGGAGCAACCCTCCGAAGGCGCGAGAAGTAACCGTAAAGTTCCAGTTAGAACTCAGGCTCTGAATCAAATCGCTCTCTGACACGTACGCCCTTTGTATTATCGGAGTGCGTAACCTGCTTCACTCGATTGCAATGTTGCATAAGAGCCATAAAACAGTAATAGCGAAGGTAAAACTGCAAACATTCAGATACTGCGGAAATCAAAAAATGCGTAGTTCATTAAAAAGAAAAGATGCCGCCCTCTTTGTCGTCAGCTGCGCAAGTTGACTACAATGCCATAACACCAAGTGCCCGCCAGTGCGATAGTGTTGGTATATAACAAAGTTACTGTGTTTCTCGCTTGGGAATCGTCTATTTGTTGTAGAAATTGCGGCCGTACCTGAGCGATTGCTCCTCAAGGTGCATTGAGGCTTATCGCAGGTTCTCGGAAGGTGCCACTGATTACCTGAACCTAGATGCGCGCTGTGCTAATATGCATGATCAAGGATGTCGTCTGCATGATAGACTGGACAATCGATTTTAGCTGCACTGGTTCTGAAACCGCTCGATCGCTAGACGAAGCGCAAACGTAGGAGCACAATCATTGCATAACGCATTACGCAGCTTCAGAAACGGCTGAGGAAGCACAGGCGTCGATATTTCACTTCCAAAAAGCGTTTTATTACATGTAGCCACATCAAGCGTGTACCAGCTGCGATCCGTAGCACGGCCGGTTGTTATGACTGCATGAAAAAACGAAAGAACACTAAGGTTTTTGTGAAAACGGGTGTTGTGTAGGTCTTTTCCTAATATTTACAGTCTTCTATACGCTTTTTGGTCATTTCTTCTCTTCATTTCGTTATTTTGCTCCGCCGTTCCCACTTGCTCTTGAGGAACGGTAGCGCACTGATATATGTATAACGGAGCTTGCCATGGAGCGAGTCGGGCTTATTCCGCTGCTCACCGCGTGTTTCAGTGGTACCAAGCAATTTTTTTTTTGGCGTTGCATATGACAAATTATGTTAGTGCTCTTGGCACTTTGCTGCACGTAGATCGCTCGGCAGTCACAGCAAAAACGGCTTTTCGCTCCTCGGCAGCGAGCTTTGCCACAATACGCGCTTCCAAAAGTGCCTGTAAATTACATGGGAAAGAGTTTATCAACGAACTTTATGCGCCTATAATAAGATTGCATCATAATAATCAATACACCTGCAGATGCAGCGCCGGCAGTCCTGTAATTTGGCGCAGTTGATTGTCAAAAATACACCCCATTACTTTTCTATGGCAGTTAATAACGTCTCGTTGATAGCTCAGACGAGAATTTAAATGGCATATTTTCCAACGCGTTGAAAGCTTACATCCTTCCCATTAATGTGCTTGCAAAGCCATCTAACGGCACCCCCCAGTTTTCTTGAAATTAAATCTTTAAAATCTGCCCTTTCAGTTACGCTGGGCTGCCGACTATGGCCTACAGATGGCACTAGTAGGTGTTGTCCAAGAAAGCTGGATCTGCAACGACCAAGCGGTATCCATACAGGGCCAAGTAATACCGAGAATATGCGAATACAAGTACCTTGGGGTATGGGTAAATGAGGGTGATGGATTCATGGAGGTACACGAAAAAGCCTTGGCAGCAAAGGGAAATAGAAACGCTGCAATAATGAAGCACAGAGCGTTATGGGGATGCAATAGGTGCGACGTGCTTGGGGGTCTGTGGAAAGGGGTAAAGGTACCGGGGCTTACATTTGGGAACTCAGTGGTGTGCATGAGGCCAGAGATTACATCAGGAATGGATGTGAATCAAAGAACTGTGGGACGCCTCGCATTGGGTGCTCACGGGAAAACGACAAACAAGGCTGTAAAGGGCGATATGTGATGGGCGAGTTTTGAGGCAAGGGAAGCCAAAGCAAAATTGGGTTTGAAGAGAGGCTTAGGAATATGAAAGAGAGTAGGTAGGCAGTGAAGGTGTTCCGTTATTTACATAGAAAGAGCGTTGACACGCACAGGAGAAAAATAACTAGGAGGCTCACCAGTAAATATACGGCTCTAAGCGAACTGACAACAACGACCGTAAAGGGAAAAGTCAGAGAGGCGGAGAAGATTTGCTGGATGGCAGGGATGAAAAAACACTGACTCTGAATAACTGCCGAAAAGGCAAAAACGAAATAAAGAGGGAGGCATTTTATGATAATTCAAGAGGAAGCGCTTTACTGTGTGAAGCAAGATTGGGCTGCATAGAACGCGTATTTATAAAGCGAAATTCAGTAAAGAAGAAGAAAAATGAACATGATGTGAGGAAGATAGGGAAACGACAGAGCATGCTCTGATTGAATGCGGAAATATCCACCCAGGTGTACGTTTCGGCACCACCCTACATGAAGCCTTGGGTTTTAGGGAGAACAACGGGAAGCTGAACATAGCCGCGATTGAAATAAGTAAGAGGCGGTTAGAATACTGGTGGCAGAAAACTAGAGAGAACGGACAAGAATAATTATAGGGGAAAATATGGACTTTCTGCCATAAGGGGCCAAGAACTGGGCTATGAATTTCTGTTTTTGCTGTAGTATGATCAATTTGATTGGAGTAGATTTAAAAGGCATGAGGATAATTTAAAGAGAGCGGGAAAAAAATTTCTGAAATCTTCTTACGAGCCTGGTGGCGCACATGTCACCGCCCCGTTACAAAGGGGACGCTCATAGCGTCCATCCATCCATCCATCCATCCATCCATTTGGGTGTGGGCCCATCCTGAAGGCCGTGCAGATAGGCGGTGTGTGTGTGCATGTGTGGACCGATCCAGGAGGCAATGCACCCAGACAGTGTCATATGCTGTCGTGAGAGAGAGTGAACGGCGCGCGTTGACTATGGAAACGCTCTTTGTGTGATGAACTCTTTACCAGCTCGCAAGAAACGAGAACGCGCCCTCGAGAGACAACGCTGTCGCAGGAAGTGTCTGCTAGCGAGTTCCTTGATTGAAAAAAACCTACTGCTCGCGCTGCACAACCGCTCACCGACCACGCCGTATATAGAGGCACTGGATCTTGATCTGCAATACAGTGCCGGTGGGAAATTACTCTTGTGCTGAACCATAAGGATTCGGAGCGTGCTCGTTAACTAAAAGTAATCCGGAACTCGGCATGATCTACGACGTGGTCGATCTACGACGGCCCGACCTACGACGCAGAGCACAGAAACCTCATAATGATCAGGAGCATAAATGAACGCGTGTATAAATATACGCACGTGTTCTCACTCATTTCCATGCATGAGTCGGGAATATCGCGGGTGACCTATGGTAACACGGAACCATCCGCAGTGCTTCGCCCACTCGTCATGGTTCATTTCGTGCGGATGTATGTATTATTTTTCTTGGACGGGAGCGCTATTCGACAGGGTGGCGGCACGGCGGTTGATTGATTGATTGATTTGTGGGGTTTAACGTCCCGAAACCAGTTCTGATTATGAGAGACGCCGTAGTGGAGGGCTCCGGAAATTTCGACCACCTGGGGTTCTTTAACGTGCACTGACATCGCACAGCACACGGGCCTCAACATTTCGCCTCCATCGAAATGCAGCCGCCGCGGCCGGGATTCGATCCCGCGACCTTCGGATCTGCAGCCGAGTGCCATAACCACTAGACCACCGTGGCGGGGCGGCGGCACGGAGGTGTTGGCTGGCTGAGAAACTACAGAGGCGTAGTGTCCTGGTGTGGGCAAGGGACGGCGGGAGCTCGACGTGCAGGAGCGGCGTAGGTCAACGTGTTCGATTCACATTGCGGCGGTTCAGTGACAGGCAGGGATCGCAAGACTTCTTCGCGAACAATTTCTTCGAAGGCTGAGACGACGGGAACATCCGCCATAGTTCCTTGCGAACAATACTTTATGGTATCGCGCAGGTCGTCGGGGCCGAGTCCTTGGACATCGATATCTCGGGACAAGAACAGATTGTTTTAGCGGCTGCGCAATTCAATAGTCTTTTCAGTGGTTGTCGCCTCGGAGAGGAACTCTTCCATCGTCTTCGGAGGGTTTCTTATTTGTGTCGCGAAAACCTCCTGCTTGACTGCTCGCATGATCAGGTGAACCATCCCCTCAGACATGTAGGCATGGCGGAAAAGTCACTTCATATCCTCCATAAATATCGTGGACTTTTATTAGGATTTGCAGCCGAGTGAGAAGCAGTGATGTGGCTCTTTCCTTGCTTAAGACGCTTGCAAAGGTTTCTATAAAAGCCGCGCAAAACATATCCAGTTTCGAAGCTTGGATTATCGGTTCTCGAACCAACTCCTTGCAGCGTCTTGTCGTAGGTGTCGAGCCATCTTTCCGGGTCTTAATCGTATGAAGATCTGTGGAATGTAGGCGGCCCTTTTGGTTGCTGCATAACCACGGTAGCCAGAGACAATGCAGCCGTTGTCATGGATGCTCTTTTTGTGGTAGCCCTTGTCTTCTTGTCCTTTTCGGGAACGGCTGGTATTCTCGCGGTAGTCCTTGCTGTCTGCGGCTAGCTCAAAGGACTGGGCCTGAATCGTCCTCCTGGCGGCGTGGGCTTAGCTCACGGCTGGACGGGGGCGTGTGGTACATGGAGCGAGAAGCAGCTCCACCAGACGTCACGTGGTCCTGACGATTTCGAAGCAGAAGAACGCAAGACGATATCAGGCGAACTGTTTATTGGGCGAACCTGTTTCCAGCAAAACAAAACAAATTACACTGCAAAGCGATAGCGGCGTGAACATTCGTCGGTCGACGGAAAGAATGACAAGCGGCGAAATGCGTCGGATTTTACACACACTCCATAACACTTTCTCGCATTACATCTGAAATTCCTGAACACACTCAAATGTACGCGTGAGGAATGAAAGTTTCAAGGACGGCCGACATGGTTTCGGAAGCTACAATGAAGATAAAAGGGACATGCGCTGCGCGTAACAGAAAGTGATAACGGCGCTCACCGCGAACAACCAAAAAAAGCGCGCGTGTCAGAGGAAAGCAATAACGACGGTCCCCTTAAGCAAACCAAAACAAACGCACGTGTCAATATTTTATTTCGATAACAGGGTCAATCTTTACATGGTGCAGCAGTCGCCACCGGTGATAGGGCGATGTCAGTTAAGAGTAGAAATTTTCGTGAGAGCGCTCGCGATATAGTGTTACGACCGGGCTTTCTGCTGAGAACGGTGCACATGGCTTGTCGCGTTTGGCGTGCAAAACGAGCCCAACAAGGAAGGTCGCCGGCTCGTTATACCTGAGCTCCCTGTCTGCGTACGTTACAAACATATGCGTTTAGCCAAAGAGCCGCGGTGGTGCCGGGAAGAACGTCAGTTCCCGAGCCGAACGGATGGTCCTTTATTGACAACAGCGCACATGTACAGTACATACGTTTGGCCATTTGGCTGAAGGGGCGACCCCGTACGGTACATCTGGAAGTGGTTCGTCTGGCGAGTCCCCTCCTTATCAGCTTCGGACCACACAAACTTTTAACATATGGAGTGTCTCCGCACGTGCACGTTTGATAACAGTGGTGCTGGTCGCATGACGTGATCGGCTCCGCATCGTCTCCCGGCACCTTCGGTAATTCCATCCATGGGTGGGTCAAGGACGTTCGTTCTGGGCACCTCCCATGCTCACCCTCCTTCCTCGCCCAGGACACAATGGGGGAAAAGCCCGGACATCAAAAAGCGCGGGACTGAGAGAATAGAGGGACCCTCAAAAAAGAACCATCGGAAAAGAACCCTCTTGCTAGTGGAGCATTGCCGAAGAAAGCTCCCTGTAAATATGTAATATAAACCTCTTTAGTGTTCTCTCTGCCCCGTCTCCCGTCGCCCCAAGTCCCGGTACCTGCGGGTCGTTGTCCCTGTTCACCACCACGCTACCCGCTGGCCGGTATTTTAGCAGGGCAGTCGTAACAATAGCCAGTTTTCATGACCTCAGATAAAAGGCTGCAAAATCGCTGCTTGCAAGCCGCTTTCCTCATCGTCTGCTCTCGCCGCCTGGTCGCGATAGCTAGGCGCGTCGGTGCATCAAGCGATCGAAGTGGCACTTACCGTCTACGGTCGTGTGTGCAGGCGGTTGTCCAGACCGCTGGGGAATCGTTTTATTTTGAATTATATTGCTTGTTCGATTTCCATTTATAACTCGTCTATTCTCAGGGCGTTGTTTTATTATATTACCTCTGTCATCTGATCTGCTGCCTCTGATCGACGACGCCCGCCGCTTCCCCCTTTCGTGTCCCCATACCATACCGCATGCCGTTTCGTTCCCGCTCTGTTCTCTCGCCCCCTCCCTCCCCCCCCCCTCTTCTTCCTTGCGGCGCTTCGTCCTCTCCATTGTGGTATGGATAACCGAGTGCTTTTCTAACCGCCTGTCCTTACCTTGGTGCTCCTTGTCGGCACATGTTCTGAAATAGTTCTGCGGACACCAGCAATGTGGAGTAATTCGACGAAAAGCCAGCACTGCAGGACACGGACAAGAGAGAACACACGCATACGCACCAACGCCGGTGTTCTCTCTTGCGTGTGTCCTGTATGCGTGTGTTCTCTCTTGTCCGTGTCCTGCAGTGCTGGCTTTTCGTCGAATCAATCATGAACCAACCAGCCCAGCTCTTCACTCTCCAATGTGGAGTAACCGCTGGAAAAGGGAAAATGGGCATCCACCCGTTTGCAGCACAGCAGTACAAGGACATCGATGCAGATTCCTCAGAAAGGGGAGCTTTAAAGTTAAAAAAATTTGTCTTGCTCCGGGGACCGGCATTGGTTCCGCGTTCAAGCCTTAGAGGAGATGCAAGTTCTGGTTAAATTGCAAGCCTTTAAACTTTTTTTTGTTGTATGAGAAAAGATTTCATTGTAGGCTTCTCTGAAAGCAGGCTGATGCCCATTTATCTCACAGATGCGGCAACATTTTGTCGAAATCACTTCGTAAGTTTGACCTTAGAAAGAAGACTTTCAGGAGGAGACAGCACAAGGCTCACGTCATCATCAAGAGCCTTTCACATTTCTTCACAGTTCTTCCACGCGCACCTGATAAATGAACTCTTTGGTGCATGTGAGCACAAGGCAAGTTTACAAGTGTTTCTTGCAATTACTCTAAGTGTCGCGGCGGCGGAAAATTGTTATAGACAAAACTATGGTTGCATTGCAATATTGAAAAAGGAGAAAGCTTTCTCACAAAAACGGCATCCATAACGAGTTGAGCGTGTTCAAGGGAACTCAAGCCATCTACCGCACCTCGACGCGGCACAAATCTCACTAACCGGTCGAGTGCGCTACGATGGATAGTGTGCTGGCAGGCCACGATGCCGCCTCTCGGTCGACATCGAATTCCTCGATCAGAGACACGTAGATGAATCCCGAGTTCGTCATCATCACCACGGTGAAGAAGGCGGCCACGCAGGCGGTGACGGCAATGCTCCAACTCCGATCCATTTGACTTCCCTGATAATCCATGGACTGCGCAGTAATAACACGAGGCAAGGCTTGACTTTCTTGTCTCATACTGACGCCAATGAAAGATACAACCAGGACATTGCTCATTAGCAAGAAGCGTGCGCATATTTGAAGTAACAATAATAACTTTAAGATCATTTTGAAGACGCTTGCAAGTTAAAAGCACGAGCAGTGAATATGTCCATCATATAAAATCAAGTTTCACTTGCACTAGCTCAAACGTTATTCAGATGTTGGAGTGTTCCCTGTTACAGGAAATACATCGTCGAAACTGGGCAAACAAATAATGTAAGTTTAAACGGGCACCATGCGGACACCGCGAATAACCTGCGGAAGGCGGTGGCGCAGAATTTTAATATGACAGGTCATAATTTAGACGAACTGAAACTCTACATACTTTAGGGAAGCTTCCGCTCGCCGAGGGAGAGAAAATATAGGGAATCATATCTCATATACAAATTCAATACTCTCCAGCCTACAGGCATAAACCTTTAAAACGGAACCCTTCAGTCCATTAGATACGTTGGGGGGGAGGGTTAACAAAGACGACAAAAGGTTAAAGTATGCACAAGCTAACAATGTTTCTTCCAGAAAATGTACTTTCATGTGCGGATCCCCCATCCAGTTCGACGAGAACAACGGCATTAGGCAGGGTAGTTACATTTTTAGCAACAAGCTCTCGGTGAAATGCACTGCGGCTGTGGCGCAGGTGGTGCGGAGTGGAGAGGGGGACACATGCTATAGGAGCAACTCCTCTTCCTAGCGTGTGTTCTTTTTTCATCCTGCTTTCCAGCACTGGGCACACAATGCATTTCCAAGATATGTAGAAGGAGCGGATTCTTTGGAAGCTATCGCTCTTGCCATTCATATTAGTCACGCTAACACCTGTCACCCAACTTCCCCTACACCCTACTCCCCTTGTTTTTTTTTTTTTGTTATTGTTCGCACGTTCTGCTCTTCTTCTCCAGAGTACTTAGGACGGGGAAGAGTGCAAAGGCGTGCATAAACGAACGCTAGAGAAGGCAGCTGCCACCCTGACGAAGACAAGTCGGCTTGTCGAAACCTTGGCTCCTGGGATATTCCCTGTTCTAAATTGTACTTTTCAACCTGGTGGTCAGTGGTTCGAATCCGCAGACCGGCCAGCAATCCTAACTTTCAGCCTATTATTTCATCTGTGGCGAAAACGAAGAAACAATCTCGAGCACGCTGTTTTCACGAGGATGATGCTTTTTTTCGTACGCCGGGAGCTACCACTACGCCACAGCTACTGCACAACTAAGCCAATACTAGCTTGAAGAGCTTTTATTGACCTGCCTGTAGTAAACGCATACTAGAAGTGCATGCAGAAACTCGGCATCCAGTCTGAGGTAGATATTGGCGACCGCAAAATAGGGCAATATTGCGAAAACGTTGTGTGAATGAATACAGTCTCCAACATCAACGCACATCTCTCTTTGTATGACTGTCTCACCTCCACAGGTCATCACCAGCTGAAAACAAAGGTGTATGCTAAAAAGCGTGCCAAAATAAGGACACTAGAAACTTTACCATGACGGACAAGTCAGTACGTTATACGCAATGTATAGCTGTGTCACTTCCTTAAAAGAGAACTTGTCTGTGCAAACGAATTTAGCGTAAAAGCACCGACTGTCTGGCACGAACAGAGCAGATATTCCCAAGCTGCGATAGGCAATCTATATTGGTCACTAGATTGAAACGTTTCCAGTACCATTATTACTAAATGGAGCGGCAGTTTGCGAAGTAACGAAGGCGCTTGAAAGAATATTAAGTGTGGATGGAATGAAAAACGACAGGTGTAACCTAAACAGATCAGAAGACAGCAGGTTAAATGAAAGAGCAAGAACATGGGTACCTCAAATTCTTGTTGATATCAGCGAAAAAATTTAACCTGTGCGGGACAAGCAACGAGTGGGACAACAGCCGGGGATCAGTTGCAACAAGCGGATGTGCAGAAGAGAGGGACAACGCAGTCAAACGTGGTGGGGTGTTGTGTTCATTACCAAGTAAGGACGTCCTAGAAAATAAACGGCAATGACCTCGTTAATGTGGCACATTAGGGTTGTTGGTGGTTTGTGATATTGTGCAATGGTATACAGCATTCGAGTCGGGACCGAACGCGGAGTAACATGTGGTGTGCTGTATGGCAGTGTTTGCTTCTTGAAAATACATCCAGGGCCCCGAGGCAGTACAGAAAGGAGCGCAAAAAATGCAAAATGTGCCATCAACAGACACAAAAAAAGAAAAAAGAATGGTTACAAGAGATATTCAATGGCATTCTGAACTTGCCGTCATCAGTTACGTTGCCAGTTGTGGCGAGAAGGTGGTAGCCTTTGACGCTTGTTCTGGGAACAAAGATTCATTGCATAATTCCTTGTGACATGTACGTACACTCACTTTAGAGCGCCCCGCCATGGTGGTCTAATGGTTATAGAACTCGGCTGCGGATCTGAAGGTTGCGGGATCGAATCCCGGCCGCGGCGGCTGCATTCGACGGAGGCGAAATGTTCAGGCCCGTGTGCTGTGCGATGTCGGTGTACGTTAGAGAACGCCAGGTGGTCGAACTTTCCGGAAACCTACACTACGACGTCTCTCATATTCAGAGCTTGGGACGTTAAACCCTACACATCAATCAATCAATCAATCAATGATCGCTAATTACGGATATGTAATGAAGAGGATGAATCAGGCTTTCTCTCACATTGCCGTATTGGAGGCAAAAGTCGCAAAGACGAAATGGCGTTCCAGTTTTTGTTATCTCGTTTTATGTACATTGTTATGTTGAGAAGCGTGCAATGAACCCTCTTTGTGAAGCATTTGGTTTGGGGATGATAACAGGATGCTGTCTCGTGGGCATTTCCCGAGGCTCTGAGCACCTTGCCTACCAGTTGCGATTGGAAAGCATTTCCACGGTCACTCGGATTGGCACGACGAGGTCCATTACGCAATATTAATGCTTGGAGTAGAAGCTACTTCTGAAGGTGTGGTACAGGTCACACAAGGAGTTTCAGCGTACCGTGTTAAGCGGTGGGCAGCTGTGACGATCAATAGACTGCCTGTCAGTGTCACCGGAAGAAGGACATACTGGTAAACAACAACGACTTTAAATAGTTCCAAGGGGCACGGTACCGGCTGAAGCTGTCTGCTTGGAGCCGATGTAGGGAGCTTTCAGCGCTGACAAGGGAGACAGGAAGCGGCATATCGCGTCACTCTAGAAGGACAAGCCACGTCAGGAGAAGCGACCTTCGACGCAGTCCTGCGTTTTCTGAGCGCCGAGAACACAACCTATCATGTGATCGTGGGAGGCGCTGAGGACGTGGGCTCGGAGAGAGCGGTCGTTAGGCGGCCGTGAAGATCATTAAAGGTGCTCTATGGTGCGTCGACAGTAAGAGTCAGCAAGCCAGTGAGATAGAAATGCAGCGTCACCATCCGACGTCACGTGATCTAGAGCTGCTAAAGACAACGCACATGAGGAGGAAGGCCTTGGGAGTGTGTTACGATGAGCATTCTTGTAACCATGACATGGTGTCTTACGGAGGGGGCAGCGAGAGTTTGTGTATGCCCTTGGTGTTTTGTACCGCTCTTGTAGACAATAGTAAAGTCGTATTCTTTCACACGGAGAATCGAACGAACAAGGCGCGTGGAGAGGTCTTTCAGCGTCGAAATCCAAAATAAGGCATGGTGGTCCGTGACGATGGTAAAACGACGGCAGTGAAGATAAGGTCAATAAGGTCGAATCCTCTGGACACATCAAATTATCGCTAGTCATTTCTGCTCGGCGTTTGGCAAGGCGCGGCTTGCGTCTTGCGTACGCGAAGACAAACCCCTCCCCGCCCCCCCTTTGCCATGAAGTTTGGTCACGCTTTAAAGGGATACCACAAATGCCGTGGCCACTTGCATCTGTATGCAGTATTGCAGGTGCAGCTCCATCGAAGATGCGACGTACAGGTTCAGATGCTAAGGCGCGCTTAATATGTGCTAACGCTGCTTTACATTCAGGTGACCATACAAAATGCACACCAGATTGGAAGGGCGACTGTCATACACACCTTGCGCATTTGGTGCATACGGGGCACCTTGACAAAAGCAGAAGTTCTTGCAAACATTTATTTTACAGCGAAGCTGCATACCACTCGATGGACAGAAACGATAAACACAAAACCACCGGTGAACAATCGAAGGCAGACGACATATCCTTTCAGACATGCACACAGCATAGAGCTCAGCATTCACGAATAATAAATCTGCGTAAAGGAGGGTTTTTCGTTGAAAGTTGGTGTCTTAGTTGTAGAAACTGATATTGTGGGTCAGCGAACGTAAGTATGCTCGCAACTTACATGACTGGATGAAGACCATGTGCCACTTCTGTGCGAGAAAAGAAAGAGCCCAAAACCACAGAATAAGAAAGAAACCACGAAACAAGCATCACAGCCGCTAGGTACCATAGTAAGGTACTTGCGAACAACAGGGTTTCACTGCGTCGTTACTCTATACTATTTCATGCCGTTTCACCTAATCCCCCCTCTGTAACCGAGACATACTCCCGAACGAGCTTCAAAACATAGCGTCCGTTCCTTAACAAAGCCGCCACAATAACGCCCTCACACGTACTCTCGATGAGTACTAGGTTGGAGGCCATTTGACGTCATTCGGTACCCTCATGTGAAGTGCGAACTCCTAAATCAGCATAAGTGGTGTTCGATACAGCTTCGCTGCATGTTCCTGATCGCTGGGTGGGATGGCGGCCAATTCTGTGCCGGAAATAATGTGGCGCCATTATACGTCTAATTCGTCAAGGATCTCTTCAGCATTGCAAGGCTTAACAATGTAGTAGACTGTTGTTCTACCACAATATACGACGAAACAAAGCTACTGTATAGCTACCATAGCTTCCGCCTCTATAGCAAATTCTTCTCTTGAAGCTGTGATGCATGGTGGAATCCTCAATATTTCGACCGCGTCAGGTACGGTAACGTCCGGGCAAAAGGGAGCAGCGTTCGACGGACGGTTTAGCGAAGGACGCTTCTTGTTTGAAGTCGTCAGGAGGCACAGGTTCGCCTTGAATAAATAGTTTTTATAGAACGAGGCCTTGTATTTGCTTGCGACATTTCTAGTGGAGGTGCGGGGTATGATTCCAAGCCCTGCACGGACAGCGGAGCGCAGCCCAAGTCCTCGAAGATTGGAGCCAGCGGAACTGAAGCCGATTCACCACCGAACTTGTCGCCGCATACGAGGTGAGCCTCCTGAGTTTGGTTGCCTCTCCGAGACCGGCGATGACCGTGAGCTCAAACGCCACTGGGATGGCCACTCAAGCGACAGCTACACCATCTCATATTGTTCTGGATTCTCCTCGGACACCGGAGCCGTTCCACCGTGACACCTTCGAAGATGCCGAAGACTGCTTGGATGGCTTTGAGCGTGTCGTCCGACTTAACGGCCGGGACGAATCCAGGAGCTCCGTTACGTATACATTGCGCTGCTAGACTCGGCGCGTGCGTGGTTTGAAAACCACGCATCTTCGTTGCTGACTTGGGGCGACTTCAGGCGGGAACTGCTTGCAACGTACCCGAGCACGGACCGAAAAGAAAAGGCAGAGGCCGCTCTTCGGTTGAGGAACCAGCGAAATAACGAAAGCGTGGCCATGTACATTGACGACATGTGCCGGCTCTTCCGACGCGCCGAACCAAACATGGCCGAGGAGAAGTTACGGCACCTAATGCGCGGAGTGAAGGAAGAGCTTTTTGCAGGCCTTGTTCGAAACCAGCCGCGTACCGTCTCCGAGTTCCGATCTGAGGCACTGCAGCAACGTGCGCGGCTGTATAATCGGGACGTTGGCGTGCCCGCGGTTGACGTGACATCGGCGACCCTCACCAGCAACATCGACATTCTGCGGGAAGTGGTAAGGGCTGTCGTACGGGAGGAGCTGCAGAAGATACAGCTGGCTCAACGTCCTCCTGCGATGTCGTCGCTAGCGGACGTGGTGCGTGAAGAGGTGCGGCAAGCCATTCGGGAACCACGGCCTGTGTACATACCGGAGCCGCAGTCAGTGCTACCATGCGTGCGACCCGAGCATCATCAACTGTAGTTATCTTATGCACATGCTCTACGGCAGGATATTGGGCGCAGAAACATCGTACAAACGGCGGCTATGTCCCAGACATTTTCGCACAGCACACCACCACCCATGCCGGAACGAAGACCGCGTAAATGCAATGTCTGGCGCAGGCGGATCGGCGTCCCCTGTGCTATCACTGTGGAGAAGCAGGTCACCTTTATCGGGAATCTCAGTATCGCCGAGTGAGCCTGCGTGGTTTCCTGGTAAATGCACCCTGTCCTCGGAGCGGAGAGCGCCCTTACGAGATTGAGGAGTTTTTATCAACGCGCCGAACCCTTCAGACCCATCAGCAACGTGAATCGGGCGACAACACGAATGCGCAGTCCGTTGCCATGTCCGCACCCATCTTCAGCTTCTCCGAGGCCTCGCTCACCAAGCCGGCGGCGGGAAAACTAGAGCCAGCGACCTGTGGAGGCAACGCCGCTGATGTCCGGAAAACAGAAGACCCTCCACCAGTAGCCCGACCCGACCGCAGCAGTGACGGAATGAAGAACATGTGCAGTAATGGTGGCGTTACCTCCGAGTTGCAAGTAACGATCGACGACCTCGAAGTTATTGCTCTGATAGACACTGGCGCAGACCTCAGTAATCAGTAGCCTGCTCGCTAAGAAACTCAAGAAAGTTCTGACGCCTTGGACTGGACCGCAGATCCCGACCGCTGGAGAGCACTTAGTCAACCCCGTGGGAATGTGACAGCAAGAATAGAAATTACAGGCTTTGTGTACGTCAGCAGTTTTCTTGTTCTTCCCGAGTATTCCCGTGAGCTCATATTAGGCCTGAACTTCTTGCAACAGCGCGATCATCGACATGCTAGAATCGCGAATGTCCCTTTCTACAGAGAATGCTGTCGCAGTCTCTCACAAGGAACGACCGGTGGTTTCACCTCTCCGCGTAGTGGATGAAGACGTGATGGTGCCGCCGCGCTGCAGTGTGATGGTTGCTGAGAGAAGCGCGTTTTTCGCGAGTGTGAGGAGCTAGCCGACGGTAACGTCGACCTGCTACTCGAAAGAGGAATATGCGTGGCTAGAGGATTACTACACCTGCGTGATGGATCCGCGGATGTTCTGCTAACAAACTTCGGCAACGAAGTGCAGCACGTAGCGAAGGGTACAGCTATTGCATCACTTCACGACTATCTGCAGGATGCACATCTTCGCACACTTGATACAGCGCCGCCAGCTTCTGCTACAGAGAACAACGTCCTTGAATTGATCGATGTTGACCAAGAGCTCTGACGCACTCAGAAAGACCAGATTGTGAACTTGGTGAAGGAATTTGCGGATTGCTTTTCTACCTCATCGAAAGTTCGATGTACTCCCGTCGAAAACACCGCATCATCGCTAAAGAAGGTGTTAGACCTGTGCACCAGAATCTATACCGAGTGGCACCGAAGGAAAGAGAAGCGATAAAAAAAATCCACGCATATCCAAGGAGTGAATGATGATGAGTGGGCGAAGCTCCGGAGGTTCATCGGTAAAAACCATGAATCTTTCCTGATTCTTGCCCAGTACATCATTAAAGACGTGACAAACACTGTTTGTTGCCATCTAGTGCTCTCCTATCACACTAGAGCACACAGCGAGCGCCTCCGCGCCATCTATTGATCAATTCACGTACTACCTAAGCAGCACCGCAGCGCTCGGACGGACGGACAGACAGACCAAGGACGGACAGACTACAAACGGAGAATGGACAGACCCACGGCATAAGGAGCTTCGCCCCTAAACAAGTACAAGAGATGCTCAAGGACGATGTAATACAGCCATCCAATAGCCCCTCGGCATCGCCCATGGTACTGGTCAAGAAGGACAACAGCTTACGGTTTTGCGTCGACTATAGAAAACTGATCCAAGTCACGAAGCGGGATGTCTATCCCCTACCACGGACCGACGACACCCTGGATAAGTTACGCAACGCTCAATTCTTATCATTGCTGAATGTGAAGAGCGCATATTGGCAGATAGAAGTAGATGAACAGGATCGCGAGAAGACGGCATTTGTGACACCGGATGGTCTTGATGAGTTTAAAGTACTCCCTTTTGGTTTGTGCTCTGCACCCGCTACCTTTCAGCGGATGATGGACACTGTACTCTCCGGACTGAAATGGCAGTCATGCCTCCTCTACCTTGATGACGTGGTGGTTTTCTCCACTACTTTTAAGGAGCATGTGCAGACACTGCGAACATTACTGAACGCCATTCGCGCTGCAGCATTAACTATCAAGCCGAAAAAATGCTACTTCGCATTTAGCGAACTTCGGTTTCTTGGGCACATTGTTAGTGCTGGTGGGGCCCGCCCAGATCCAGAAAAGATAACCGCGGTCGAGAACTTTCCGAAGCCAAAAGACAAGAAGGCCATGAGACGTTTCCTGGGACTCTGCGCCTACTATAGACGCTTCGCTGAAAACTTTTCCAACATCGCGGAGCCATTCACCCGACTTACTAAAGATGTACCATTCTCGTGGCAGCAAGAGCAGGAGGATGCTTTCAATGAGTTAAGACGCCGCTTGCAGTCTCCTCCGGTACTTGCTGATTTCGATGACGACGCCGAAATAGACATCCATACAGATGCAAGTAACGTTGGTCTCGGCGCTGTCCTAATTCAATCGCAGAACGGCCAAGAAAAAGTGATTGCTTACTCAAGCCGCACTTCATCGAAAGCTGAGATGAATTATTCAGCCACAGAAAAGGAATGTCTTGCGGTTATATTGGCCATAGGAAAGTTCCGGGCATATTTATACAGCAGACCGTTTCGAGCAATCAGTGACCATCATTCATTGTGTTGGCTGGCGAACCTCAAGGACGCTTCTGGCAGACTACTAGGTGGAGCCTGCGTCTCCAAGAATATGACATCACGGTTGTCTACAGGTCCGCTCACAAACACAATGACGCCGATTGCTTGTCGCGTGCAACTGTCGGTTCTTCACCTGCTGACGAAGAACAAAATTTCCCGTTTATAGGAGGAGTGAACGTGACAGAAATGGCTCAACAACAGCACATGGTCCCAGAGTTGCACCTGCTAATCCAATACTTAGAAGGTCAGCACCATGTCAAGGTCCTGAGAGTCTTCGTTCGCGGATTGTCTTCATATGTCCTCCGCAACAACGTCCTCTACAAGCGAAACTTCGAGAGCACTGGTGAGCTGTTTCTGCCTCTCGTCTCATTGCCACTACGAGCATAAATCTTACAAGCGTGCTATGACGACCCATCGGCTGGCCATTAAGGCGTCAGTAGGACTTTGGCAAGAATCCGCCAGCGGTATTACTGGTCAGAATTAATGGGTTCTGTACACCACTATCTAAAGTCATGCCGAGAATGCCAAAGACGCAAAATACTACCGCTCAAACCAGCAGGCCTGCTCAAGCCGATAGAATCACCGAGAGTGCCGTTTGAACAGATTGGCATGGTTTTACTGGGACCCTTTCCTTTATGATCTTTGGGAAAGCGGTGGATAATTGTTGCGAATGACTATATGACCCGGTATGCTGAGACGTCTCTTATAAAAGCAACTGTGAATGAGGTCACCCACTTTTTCGTCACCCAGATCGTATTACGGCATGGTGCGCCCAGGTTTGTCATAAAGGACAGAGGAACAGCGTTCACTGCCCGTTTGATGCAGTCTTTAATGAAGCTGACCCATACCAACCACAGGAGAACCACAGAGTACCATCCACAAGCGAATGGGCTCACTGAACGGCTTAATAAAATGCTTGCTGACATGATCGCGATGTACACTGACTTAGAACATTGGACGTGGGACACTATTCTACCGTATGCCACATTTGCGTACAATGCCGCAGTTCAAGAGACTACCCACTTCACGCCCTTTCAACTTGTTTACGGCCGGGCAGTAACGACCACCCTAGATGCAATGTAACCTGTCAGTAATACCTGCGAGGACGACCCTGGTACCAGTGAGTATATGCAAAGAGCAGAAGAGGCACGCCACTTAGCAAGACACCGTATCATGCAATGCCAAAGCCCCGTCACAGACCAATATAACCAAAGGCGAAGAGATGTACGGTACGAGCCCGCAGACAAAGTATTGGTGTGGACGCCAGTTCGAGCGCATGGGCTTTCTGAAAAAATAATGCGGCGCTATTTTGGCCCTTGCAAGGTCATCCCTTGTTTAAGTTTAATTACCCGGTAATACCAGAAGCTCAAGTGTGCTCAACTCCAAGCAGGAACCTTCCAGAAGTCGTACACGCAGTAAGAATGCAGCCATACTGCGAAAGACACTGAACAGAACTCTCGTCAATGTTCAGAGGCCCGCATTAAGACACGACCTACACTTCAAGACCTGTCCAGGACGCATCGCGACGATGCGTTTTAGTGGGGGGATTAATGCCGCAAGTTGTTCATCTGCAGAAGACGCGAACCACTTCTGTTCGAAATAAGCCGCAACACAAGTGTCAGCCAGACGCGCATTGCAACGCCTGACCGCGCGTGGCACACGTACGTCGCGCGCAAGAGCATTGGTGGCTTCTCACCGCCACGAGATGAGTGGCATTGGAGTGAAAAAGTAACGGCGTTCGATGGACGGTTTAGCGAAGGACGCTTCTTGTTTGAAGTCAAGTTAGGAGGCATAGGTTCGCCTTGAATAAATAGTTTTTGTTGAACGAGGCCTTGTATTTGCTTGCGACAATATGAAGATTATATTACCCCTGCCGTACAGCCTCAAACTTATCTCACATATGCGCTCAGCAATAACACGTTCTGTGCAGAAGAAACTAGGTAGACGGCACCCATCATGGTCCTGAAAATGGCTTCTTTACATTTTTAAATTGTTGCAGTATTTAAGCATTGCGCCGCAACTGCTTGGTAGCACCATATACATGACGTGATAGGCACTTACTTGGTATGTGCGAACTGGTCCGGTCAGACCAAACATGTGCTGAGAGTCTGACGCGAAACAAGGCCTACCTGAAAACAACAATCGCTCTGTGATGCACACACTAACAAGTTCCCTGCTTCAGTGCCTACGCCATAAAGTTTCAAGCTGGTTTCCTGTTTTCGTTCACATTGCTTGTATACGGAAGTAAGTCCTCATTTATGAAAGAACAAAAAAGATAATGAACCTGACTGGCACGAAGGGCGTCATCTATCCGGCTTGCAATCCTTGCGACACCACGAAGCTTTAAACATGCCACGAGCGATGGGTGCACATCTACGATCATGCAGGCGGAGGGAACAATGGCTTTCACATTGCTAAGTGAAAATAGCTGTAGCCTACATCAGCGAGCCGTCTGTCATGACCGACGACCGAGAAATGTCATTCCTGGAAGACGAGCATGCGGCGTGGTAGGATTGCATTTAGCGGAAATCCTTTTTTTTTATTTAGTGCAATTCAAGGCCGCAAAAGGGTGCGCACGTGTGCGGGCATACAAGCTGTACCTGCTGCAAATAAAACTTACCTCTAAATGCATCGGTTGTCCTTTTCTGCTTTTCCGTGTCTGCTATTATTATATGCTTCATGTTTTACGGGGCCTTCTGAGGCCCACAGTTGTGAAGGACTCCAACAATTCTGACCACATGGGTTATTTACGTGCATTTACATTACATGCGCCCGAACCTCGAGGAATGCGCAGCTTGCAAGGCGATAGAACACCACTTTTGCGTGTGGCCGCGTTTTTATTTAGAGAAATAATCGCTTGCGTGTTTTCGACGTTTGCTTCTTAACATGAAACTTATTAACCTCAACACGTAACGTTAGCCTTCACATTCGCTGGGAACATTCCTTTGCGACTTGCCCCTGGTAGCGGTCGTCAAACTGATGGTCTCAGGGCTCTCAAGAAATTTTGCACGGCAGTGGACTGGAAAAATAATTTGAAGAGCCTTGGGCCGTGCAGGTCATACAAACACCATCTCCGTGCTCGTCGTCACTGTAACCGCCCTCTTTCTACACCCATTTCCCTTCTCCGAAAGCAGAGCAGTAGGTCAGAACATTGATCCAGGCTGACCTATCCAGCTATCTTTCATAACTAATGTCTCTCGTTACATTCTCTTGTAATGTAGTAGTTGGGACCGTGAAACTTCGCCACGGGCGACCGCCAATTGTTGGCTTTTGTGGTCTGTTCTTTGTGACACCGGCCTACCAAGATTACTGAGCCTTCACGACAGTACCCGAGGCTACTATATCCACTGCTTGTCCGCAGCTAAAATATAAATACCTATACGAAAAAAGATTCGGTTAAATGGTAAGCTGAGACTGCCTAAGTGCTAAAGCTCAATGCTCGTACCGCGCCATGTGCAGCTTGCTGAGGCGAAAAACACATTTGCAACGGATGTCGTAACAAGTAATGTGTCTTCTAGGTGGGCAAAAGAGCGCCATAGTCAATGTATGAAAGGGGCAGCACGTGCTTCTACTTCTCAGTGTCGTGCTCGTTTGAGTAGCTTGGGACGTTGAAAGAACGATCGTACTAGACGTACCACATGTTCCCACTATACGAGGTACAAAAACGGTCACTTTGCACAGTCTAGAACAAGCATTGCGTTGCAAATCAATTTATCCAACACCAGCGAAATCATGCTTCAGACAACGTGGCATTTCGTTCTTTCGCCTTATTGACTTCGCTTGTGGCTGGCGTTTTCCATTGTGGGCTAGCCCAAGGAATACCTGTGCACTTACACTTATCACTGATATCGTACCCTCATCAAACCTCGTGCGGAGTCTCCCATGATGTTGTACAAGTATATCGTGGCTATTGGGCTCAACACTCCAGGAATTGACCTAATGTCAGCTCCTTTCCAAGTAGACAGCCAGCACCGAAGTGGTGGCCTGGTGAATATGTCACGCGGCTCCTGATCAGAAGGTAGAGGGATTGAATCGCGGCTGCGGCGGCTCTATTTTGATGGAGGCTAAATGTCGAGGCCCGTGTACTGTGCGATGTCAGTGCAACTTAAAGAACCCCAGGTTCTTCCGGAAATTTGCGGAGCCCTCCACCGCGGCGTCTCTCACAATCGTCGTGGTTTTGGGACGTAAAATCACAGAAATCAATGAATCAATCAATCACTTAAAAAGCCAACCAAGGGGTGCCAGCGCCGAAATTCCGTATTTTATACGTCTCCGCACTTTTTAGATGCGAAGCAGCTTATGGTCGGTGCTATGTCACTCTCTCACCCTTCCCTCCGTCCCTCTCTCCATCCATCCGCCGTGCGGCGTCCACACCTGCACTGCGCATGTGCATCCTCCCTGCGGGATCTCTCTATCTTTCATCTGCTCTGTGAGTGAGAGCGAACGGCGCGTTGGCTATGGAAACGCTCTTTCTTCGAGGACCGCGTTACCAGCTCCCAAGGAATGAGAGCGCGCCCTCGCGCGCGAGAGACAACGCTGACGCCGACAGCGTCTGCTAGCCAGTTTCTTGATTGAAAAAATTGACGGCAGATCCACGAGGTGAATGATGATGAGATTGGGCGAAGCTCCTGGAAGTAATCATCGGTTAAACCGTGAAATTTCTTCCGTTAATTCGCCTGATAAAAATGACGTGAAACGATTGATTAAATGGCGTCTTTCGTTAAGCAGCTGGCGTCTTTTCGTTTTGCTTTAGAAACATCTGGCCTTTTCGTTTTGCATTTAGAAAACAACTGGCGTCTTTCGTTGGTTTATTTCATCAATCAACGGCGTTTTGAACAAAATTTTTATTGTTTAATCACGCACAGGAGAAATCTCACCAGGCACTACCTTGGAGGTAAACAATGGCTGCTACTGGGAATGAGAGACAGCAGAAGGCGGCTTTTAACACTTCTACTTCTACTAACGTTTCCCACTGGAACATGCCAATGGATGCTAATGGGGAATGAGAGACAGAAGAATTCGGCTTTTAGTTAACGCGCACGCTGCGATTTTTTTTTATTGTTCAACAACGCACAGGAGAAATCTCCCACCGGCACCACCTTGGAGGTCAAAGCGTAAGACTGGTTACGCACTACGACTACGACTACGACGAGGGACGAACGGGTGCCGCTTTAAGGAGCTTCGCCCCTAAAAACTGACTGCTCGCGCGGACAACCGTTCACCTGCCACCCCATATATATAGGCACTTCATCGTGACCTTCAATGCACTGCCGGTGGGAGATTTCTCTGGTGCGTAGATGAACTATAAGGATTCACAAGGTGCGCACTAGCTAAATGTAATCCGGAACTCGGCACGAACTACGCCATGGGAGTGCAGGAACCCCATAAAGACCAGCAGCATAAATGAAGACGCCTGTGTAAATATACACACGCGTTTTCAGTCATTCACATGCATGAGCGGGCAATGTCACGGGTGATTTACGGCAACACAGAACGATTCCCAGCTTCGCCCACTTGTCATGGTTCACTTCGTCGAGATGCGTGGATTCTTTTTTCAATAGAACCAGTGGCCAATGCGTTCATACAAAGAAGCAATAAAAAGTACTCAAGGCCACTACTGAGCAATACGCAAGGTAATCGAGCGACTTGAAGCAGTCAGCAACGTGTAGGCCCAATATTGAC